>PVKZ01003338.1:0-140659 GCA_004027375.1 Macroglossus sobrinus | reverse complement strand
GGGGGTGGCATGGATAACAAGAAAAACAGAAGTTAAAAATGTCAAAAAGAGCTCAATTTTACTTGGTTAACATATATACTTGGAACTTAGGATAAAAAAGATTTGGTTCTAATCTCAAAGAGCTTTTAGTGTGGAGAGACATAAAGCCAAACAGAGTATTTAATGTAGGAAAGATAGCGTTATAACAGAGGTTAGGCCAGGGAACTCAGAGTAGGGGCTTTTAATGGAGCTCAGGGCCTTGCTACTGCAAGTACATTGGACCACTAGCAAAGTAGCCTGTTCTGGAAACTTATGAGAAATGCAAATTCTTTGGCTCCAACCCAGACTGACTGAATGTGAATCTGAGTTTTAACAAGATTCCTAGCTGAATCATATGCACATTACTATTTGAGAAAAACCGGCTTAGGGAGTGGGGATAAGATTTGGGAACATTTCTTAGGGGAAGTGAATCCTGAGTTGTGTTTTGAGGGTGAGTAGGGTTAACCAGGTAGTGTTCCCAGCGGAGGGAACAACATAAGCAAAAGTTCAGAGGCATGAAAAAGCATAGGGGTGTTTTGGGAACTGTAAGTAGCTTAAATTGCTAACCCAAAGGGAGAGTATGGGAGTGATGAGGAGGGGAAAATGCAGCAAGATGGTGGGTCAGGCAGTGACCAGACCCTACTAGGTGTGCTCTAAGTTAAGGATCTTGCCTCGACGTGATCCATGTTAGAGACACATGATGACATGTTCACTGCAGCCCTGAGAAGCCTAGGAACATCAAAATGAAGAGCAGAGAAATTAATTAGGCAGCTAAGGCAATAGTTTGGGAGATAAATGAGAGTCTAACTCAGGTAGTAGCAGTGGAGATGAAGAAGAGGGAGCAAGTTTAAGAAATGTTAGGAGGTGATAAGCAGATGAAAGACTTCAGTGTGGATTGGGGGATGGGACGGTGGAGGAGGCCTAGGTCTTGACTGGATGAATGGCAGGCTTCTGGCTGGGAGTAGGTGGCTGCTCATGATGTCACTGACAGAGATGAAAGAGTAAAAGAAGATGAGCTGGTTTGAAGAGGGAAATTATAAGTTCAGTTTTCAACACATTCAGCTCAAGTGAATAGAAAACAGGTATAGGAGAAAAAAAGAAGAAAATAAGAAAAGGATAAAGAATTTGGTGAATTAATCAGAGTGCAGAAGGAAAGTGATGAGGAAGAAACAATGGCCTGCCCGGATTTGGGGCTACAATAAGGCACATAGTATATCTGTGAGTTTTTCCTCCAGTCCTATTTCCAGAGGCTGCCTTCTTGGATCTTAGTTTCAGCAACTGGTTGAATCCTGAAGAAGAGAATTTGGTTTGATTCATGGTTTCCTATCTTGTGATCAATTAATTGTTGATACCATTTGAAAAAAAAAAAAATTAACCTGGCGTTTAAGCTGCTCCAGGGTCAGAATGACCATGCTGCCCTCTGGGTAATTTTGCCCACTGTCCCTAACACTATTTCCAAAGTAGCAATAATACAATGCCAGTATGTGTGTGTGTTTTACGTGGTTGTCAAGTTCTGGATGACTACTGCCACGAATCTCCCCGGTCTGTAAACTTTTATACTTTCATTTTGCACTTTAAAATTCAGTTCTTGATAATAGTCTGTCTCGAATGGTTCTCATAATTATTTCCTATTTGGCAATCTTTTCTCCTCCGCTCACAGTTCTAAAAAACGTTCTGGACTTCTATATCTCCACGGCAGAAACTCCGAGGAGTATGACATTTTCTGATCAGCCAATAAAAAGCAAAAGGTCGGCACGTGGTCTATTAGTTTGGGCAGGAATAAGGTATTCCAACCAGATCCTGTCTCTCTTGCCAGGATCAAACATGGCGGGCTGCAGCCTGACCTTCCAGAACACCCAGCACGCTTTCGCGCAGCCCTAATCAGGTTTTGGCGCTCCTTTTTTCACCTTCCTTCCCCCTGGCGTCTCCGAAAGAGTCAGCACCTGGGAGCGTGACAGCGGATCCTGCTTCCCGCCCCCACTCGAGGACCCGCCCACCAGCCCTCGCCAGCCAATCGTAGGCCGCGCTACGGCGGCCCGCAGCTCCGGCCGGCCCCGCCCTCCACCCTCACCGTGGCCTGCTGCTCCTCGGCCGGTATCGTCACTCTCGGTTGTGCGTCCTGGTCGTGTGGGATCGCGGGTCGCGGACGCTCACTGCCGGCCCAATCTCAGCCTACCTAGCTCCGCCGAGGCGGTCGGCCCGGAGCCTCCGCCATGGACTTCGAGGACGGTAAGCGCCGCCTCTGGCTTGTCGCCGTGCCGGGCGGGAGATGGTGTGGCCTGCGCTGGGGGTCTGTTTACCGTCTCAAGATGGCCGTGTGGGCTTTGTTCTGCGAGCCCGGAGGCCGCCCGCCCGCACGCCGGCGGCGGGCCCAGCGTCGAGAGTCGGCCTCGGCGAGGCCCCGCGCGCCCGGATCCTGCCCTCTGTCGCCGGGGACCTGGAAGTTCCGTGCCGGCCTAGCGGGGGCGGAAGAACGCGCCGCGAGCGTGACGGCCTCCGGACACGGGCTCTGGACTCGCCCCGGCCCGGGTGCAGAGAATTGCCCCGACGCCTCCAACTTCCCGGTCTCGGGTACAGGAGTGAGTGGGGCCTCCTCTACGTCAGTTCTCGTTCGCCCCACACGGCATTGACCCATATCGCTCATTTGGTGGATCCTCAGCCCCAGTGACAATTTTCAACCTTGTTCACAGCTACAGTTCTGGTTGTCTTAGTTTAAGTGAGTTTAAAGGGCGTCTCTAAGTGATAAGTATAGGTAGGTAGCCATACAGAATGGAAAGTAAGACATTTCTGGTTAACAAACTGGGATATCTACCCACTACAATTACCTACCTGGTCGATAACCCCTAATTTGAAATATCTCAGAACCAAAATATTTTTCTCTGGATTGTGTATAGGGATGGGACTAAAGTTAGAATTCTGGCATAGCATCACATGCCCTTCAAATTCAGATCTGTCCAAAGCTGCCTTGATTGGATTTACTGATTAAATAAACTGTATTTTAAACAATACCTTTCAGCCATCTCTCATACCAGTTCTTTAACCCTTTTCACACAGTCACAAAGTAAAATAAATTAGGTGTTCACCTTGTCTTCAGATCTTGCCCAACTTTGGTAGAAATTGGTGTCAAGATAAAATGAGTGTATAATGATAGCATTAGGGATATGTGAAACGGGCTTAAATGATTAAACTACATTTAATCCCGAGGAACCAGGCATTTCTCAATAAAACCAGTTCACTAACAACTAGTTGTAAGCCTCTTAACTCAACCAAAAAAATTTATCTTTAACAGGTGATCTCGGCATGTAAGCCTTACTAAATGATATTTTGGTCTTTGACTTGATTTCATGCCACAAAGAGTTAAAGCTGCCAATTCTAAGTATATGAAAGTGATCTGGAATAACTCTTCTGTGGATACTTTTAAGTTACGTTGAAATAGGAAGGTCAGCTATTAACAATAGCACACTCTGCTGTTTGTTTCAGTTGGTCTTTGACTCATTTTGATATAAATACTTTTAGACTATGAATATTTGAAGTGCCAGAGGTGGAAATTAAACTTTAAAATATTGTTTTTATGATCAAAGTTTCATGAAGGTACCAACACCCACGGTGCAGCAGAAACTACCAAGATGGAGTGTTGGAGAGCAATGAGAGTGGGCCCCTCCCTCCTCGAGGGAATTCATTTTCTGTAGAGAACTGAAAAACAATTAAACTTAGTATATTTGCTTTTTATTATCGCTGTGTACCTACACTTCTAAACAGTGTCAATGATAGTGCTAAAATTCTAAACAAAGTTGGAGTAGAATACTCCCTCAGGTCCCCTCCTCACCCCTATTTTTATTTAGGGGATGGAATTTGACTAACAATATATCTGAATCTAATCTTGTGTAGTGTATGTGTATTCTGTTTTACCCATTGTATTAGAGTCCTTTCGGTATTTGTTAGTAAAATTAACTATAGGATTTAACAATTGTTAATTAGTTTTAACAGAAAAATTGTCCAATATGATTTTTGGTTATGCCTCATCCTGGATAGATAGAGCCCACGCACACATTCACATACATGCATATACATTTCTCAAATAAGATTCTGAAATCTTTATAGCAAATTAAGTTGTAAAAGAAATAGTAACTTAAAAACAATTATATATTACATTGAATCAATTTCCAGATGTTCTTGCATTTATATTATTTGATACATAATCTGTTTTTCCTTTTGCTACTTTATAAATCAATACTGGATCCTTTCTTTCGGCTGTTTTTATAAATCAGATGTTATAAACTAATTTTTACATTACCATAATTTGGATGACAAACCTGTCATTTGGGGAGATAGTGAAGAGAAAGAGATATACGTTTTCTCTTATGAAATAGTTGTAATTATTTATACCTCAGTTTTGCATATAATAGAGTTAATGACATTTTTAAAAATGGTGTTTTCAGTAGTTGGGTATGTAATTTCATATTTTTGCTAGTATTGTACTAATTCCTTTCTGTTAAATGTGTCTTCGTAGATTATACACATTCTGCTTGCAGGAATACTTATCAGGGCTTTAATGGTGAGTATCCTTTCATTTGCCCTTAAATATGTTAAGAGAATACATTTTACATTTTTTTATTCATACAATGTAAATAGCTAGTTCTACCTTATTACAGTCATTGTTTAGTCTTGTGATGAATCACTTCTTAGGATTAATGCTGTCATACTATATATATATGAATTAGGGAATTCAGGATCAGAAAAAGGGCTAGTCATGTTAGCTTGACTCTTCGTTTTATTTGAATTATGTTTCCTTTAATTTATTCTAAAAGGCCCTGACTGCATTCTGAGTGATGAGTTATAAGAAACTGGCCGAATTTTTGTTGAATTAGAGACTTTGGTATTGAGTAATGTAGATTAAGTGCATTATTGGCTTAGTTCTCTTTTGCTTCTGTTATAATGTATTTGGACCTTATTTTTGAGGTCATTTATTCAAATATATTAGTATATAAAGAGCTATCTAGAGGAGCACATGAAGACTATTTATTAACGTAAGTACGACTTTAGAGTTGAGGCTAGAGCTAGAGAAAATCATGAAAGGCATGCAGAATATAGTTGGATGTCATTGAGTAGTTATTAGAGCCAAGGCTCTGCCAGACAGGACTATAACACAAAAAAGAACATGGAACAATTCAGAGAGATTAAAAAAACACGCGAAGGACCCCAGGGAATGGAATTAAAATTCCGATTGCCAGATAAATGCAGTTGTTGTAAAGAATATATATATTCACAAAATAATACTGAAACAAATGTACAACTAAATAAAGAAGAATGAGCCATTCTATGGGAATAATTACTGTCTAGTTAATTTCTGTTTATCATCTCTAAGAATTTAGAGAAACTTTGGGTTTGATGTGGGCTAAAAAGACTCAACATTTAGGAGGTAGTCAGTACATACTGAGTGCTGAAGAACAGATTTTTGAGTAGGATAGTAACATGATAACATTACCAGAAGAAGTTTAATTTACATCCACATGTAGGTTAGATTGAAAATTGGAAAACCATATAGAAAACCATTTCATAAATTTAGGTATAAGAATTTTAAGACTCTGAACTTGGGAGGTGTCAATAGTAATTTTTAAAATATTAAGACATTTCTAGAGAAAATTAACAGCTTATAGACTAACTAGTAGTAAGTGGAAAATTGAGACGGATGAATAAAAATGAATCTAGGATTTTAAACTGTACTTGAGTAGGACTAGTGCTTTTATTAGAGAGAGATTTGGAAGAATAGTAGGCCATGGTCTCTAGTAGGATTTACTAGAGAGTTGGATTTAATGTCTAAATATAGGACTTTGAAATGCAGAATCATGCAGGGCCAGAAATTTATTTTCTTAATGTACTATGTTGCAAAAGAGCTTCAGAAATTTCTATTACTGATGTTAGGATTTTTATTTATTTTTTTAAATTTTAGTTTCAGCAGTGGTTCCCATCTGAGGGTAACTGTTAGACTTCCCTGGGAAGCTCTTTAAAGTATATTTGTTCAGGTCATACTCTAGTCCTCTTAGAGCAAGTGGTGCCTGGCTGTATATGTTATGAGGAAGTACTCAGAATGATTTTGGAATGCACCTCTGTTAAACACCACTGCTTGATAACACTTGAGGTCTGGATTATCTACATTTTATAAATGAAGAACTTAATCTTGGGATATAATTTGACTTCATTCAATAACATTTTTTGAGTGACTGCTGTGTATCTTAGTGTTTTAGGAGTTGGCAATATAGCAATGAACAAAAGAGACAAATATTCCTGCCCTTTTGGAGTTTATAGTCCAGTGGGTTGAAATAGACAGTAAATGAGGAAAAGAAATAATATATATTGTATGTAAGGTGGTAATTGCTAAGGAGAAAATGCAGGAAAGGGTGACGTGCGTGTGCATGTGAGAGAATTTTAAAGAGAATAGCTGGTGAAGGACTCGCGGTGATGACATTTGAGCATAGATTTAAGGGAAGTGAGGATGCAAGTCATGAGGCTCTCTAGAGGAAGAATGCTATAGATTTTAGGAAATATAAGATATATAGTTACCAAGCGAAGCCAACAATATAATTCATTGTTATCATTGTATTTTCTAGTGATCAAAATGAAGTAGAATGCATTGGAAAACATATAAAATTGCAAATTTCATCCACGTCATATCTTGAAGGAAAGTTGTATTTCCAAAAAACAAAAACACAAAAACGGTTGGAGTGGAGAGCATTCCAGATAGAGGGAAAGCAGGAACAATGGCAGGGCTGAGTGAATTGTGCTTCAGAGAGACTTAAGAAGACTGGTTTGACTAGAGCAGATGATTTTTGCTAAGCAGCCTTAAGACAAGGTTAGAGAGGTGAAGTGTAACCAGAAGAATATTTAAAATCAAAGGTAATTTGCTTATACCTAAGAAGCAATAGAAGCTGAAGACATGAAAGAGTTGAGGGAATGAGCAGTGCAGATACAGGGTAGTAGCGTTCTGGGCAGAAGGAGCAGCAGGTGCAAAAATGGGTGTGTATCCTATAGTATTCTAGGAACGGTAAGAGACCTAGTGTAACTGGAGTAAGTGGAGTGAATTGTAGATGGAGTTAAGAGCTAACAATTAATAAAAATTTTTTTAAAAAGTGATGGGGTGGACTGTAGTGCAGGGATTTTCAACCTTGGCACTATTGACATTTTGGACTGGATATTTCTTTGTTGTGGGGTGATGTCTTATGCCTTGTAGAATATATTTAGTAGCATCCTTGGCTCTATGCACTAGATGTAACTAACATGCACCCTTGATTTGTGACAACCAAAAATGTTGGTTCTCAGATACTACCAGATGTTCCCTAGAGGCAAAATTGTTTCTGGTTAAGAACCACTGGTATGGGGCCTTGTAGATTTTAAGACTGTGGCTTTTCTTAGAGTAAGATAGAATAACATTGGAAAGTCCTGAGCACTGAACAGGTTTTAACTGATATTTTAACAAAATTATTCTGGCTATTTTCTTCAGAATAAAGATAAAGGGACCAAAAGTAGAAGCAGGAAAACCAGTTAGGAGGCTTTTGCAGTAATCTAGGTGAGAGATGCTGGTGGCCTGCACCGAGATGCTAGTAATAGTAGTATGATGGTGAATAGTAGTAGTCCCATTCAAGACTTAGTGTCACACAACTCATTACCTATTTTAATAAGTCAGTTTTCTCCTCCTACTTCGCAGCTACTTCCTTGTGATTTAATTGTGAGTTTTAATATTTTTTGAGCTTGTCATTTATAGGATAGAGTGATTTAAGTAATAAATTAGGTTTGATTTAAAATATTAGGCCAATTTTTTTGTCAGTTTCTCACTTAATAGTAAAGACATTATATTCTTAGCTTTACTTCTAAAGTTATTTTTAAATTTGATAACTTGCAAGAATATTATTTACATATGAACATCATCTTACAGACTCTATATCTCTATAATCACACTGATTATACACAATATAAAGACATTGCCCTTTTTCTTTTTTAATTAACTGAATAGTAACAATCCGATGAACAATAAACCAAAGTCATTACTGTGTGAAAGTAGTTTTGTTAGTCTTTGTGTACTCCACAGTACCTGGTGAGTATTCAATAAATATTAGTAATTTAAGACGTCTTATGAAATAAAACACACAGATTCAAAATACTAAAGGATTTAGAATCCAAGGGCAGCTTCTGCTAACTCAAAATAGAAACTAGCAGAAATAACAAAATAAAGTTTTTTTGCTTTGTGTACCTGACTGAAACTCTTAAGATTATTTTTTTTAATATGAAGCCTTAGAGGAAAGCCTCTTATTTTGAAAAACTTAATTTTAATCTCAAAATTGTTCTCTATATGAGTGATATTAGCATGAATTAAATACTTACCAACTCTAAAGACAAATAATTGACTATTAGTCTAGAACTGTGTTGTAGAATATGGTAGCCACTAGCCATATATGACTATTGAGCACTTGCAATGTGGATAGTCAGAATTGTATTGTGCTGTAAATGTAAGTTACACACCCAATATGGAGTCTTAGTATAAAAAAATGTAAAATAGGTTGATATGTTTTGTATATTGGTAAGCTTTTTTACTCTATTATATTGAAATCCATTGGTATGTCTTGTACTTTTAACAGATTTTTTTCTATGATCCTGTACTATCAGGCGTTATTGGAAAATTGGTTTATTGAGTTATTAAGATTTTCCAAATACGTATTGACAAATTTTATTGTACATTATAAAACAAATCATTAATACCACTACCAATTTTATCAGAAAAGCCTTTAAATATTGAGAAGGTGTCAAATTCAAGGTGGTAGATACAAGTTGTATACAATTTTAATTTTTACTTGAAAGCTTGAATTTTACTATTGGCAGCAAATATTTTTACTTGTTTTCCTCAGAGTGACAGTATCACTTCGTTCATTTTTAAGAAAATGTCTGCTACATGTCCTAGTCTGAAAGCCATAATTTTTGAATGCCGGTCTTCCTAGTAAAAATAATATTTCTTGTAAAAAGTGGCTACTCATTTCACAAACCAAACACTTAGACAATGGCTTTTCCTGGAGAGAACTATGATACTATGATATGCAGCAAAATTGCTTTATGTGTACTTCCTATTTCACTACATAGACTATCAGAAAGAAAGTGTACTCAAAGGTCATGATTTAATAAAATTAATTATTCTTTGCACTTCATCAAGGACATTCTTAAGTGAAGGTGGCATTTTTATTTTTTACTGCAAGTGTGCATTGTTGAATACAGTGACTGCTAGTATAGTCTGGTACCACTGCCTTGATTTGTGCTATGACACCAGCAGTTTTACCCACCAGTGCTTTTGCATCTTCAGTGCAGATGTCAACACTGTGTAGAGGCAGGTAATTTCTTAATATTTAATTTATGAAAATAGTTTGACTTTGTGGACTGAAAATGTCTCGGCAACTTCCAGTGATTAACAGACCATTCTTTGAGAACGGTTGCTCAAGAGTATATAAAAAATTGCTAAAAGTTAGAGTATTATTAACAGCAGATAAGAGCTACAGAGTTTTGTGGATATTCAGAAGAAAGGTGATAATCAGCCGAGACAATATCAGTAAGCGTGACCTTAAAAAGATTAGTATTTGAAATGGACTCTAAAAGATTAGTAGAAGATTTCAATAAGCAAATATTTGGGGTGGTAGAGGAGAGTGTTTCATTTAGAAGCAACAGCATGAAACTAGAGGGGTAGATACTTATGAGACTTTGGGAAAATCATTTCATCTCTTTGGACTTTCAGCTCCCTAATCTAAAAAACAAGGAGATTGTATTTGATCATTTACGTCACTTCCAGGTTTAAAGTTGCAAGATTGCAAGTAGTATTTTTATAAAGTTATTGCTCTCGTCATTATTATTGTTAGCAATAGAAATATTTAAATTGTAATTAAAATTTAATGTTATAAAAACAAATTCAGGTATTTGTATATATCATATTAGTGCATGAAATTTGGGAAGGATTTTAAAATACTGTGGGAAACACATTCTAAATGATTTTTAATTAAAAATAATTTTAATTAAAATAATTATAGTATAAAGTCATTTTATTACTTGTATTTTTGACATCACAGGTTGGGATAGAGGTGGAATGGCAGTGTAATAAAACATACTTAGTACTCTTATTGTATTAGAATTTTTTTAGTGTTTGCATTGCTGTAATTCACATTCATTCCCTCTGTTAAAGCATATGAGGATTTAAATATTTGTTGAGTCATAATTTATAGGCACAGTGCCACAGATTGGCCTCACTCTGATTTTTACTTTTTAAAAAGATTTCAGTTACTATAAGAAGTAACTGACCTTAGGCTAATTGAAAATATGGCTGCTAATGGGATTTTAGACATTTTGAGAGCGGTTAGATGCGGAAAACTAATAACAAAAATTTTCCCTTTGACATTATTAAATGTTAATTTTTCTTGAGAATAATAATTATTAATTATGTACTTTAATATCTATTACAGGACCTCATAGTAGTACCCTAGTCAAATAAATATTGGTTAAATTGAAAATAATTCTGATACAGAACGTTTTAGTTGCTAATGTTTTTCTTTGCAACTTTCAGTTTCTATAGCAAATCTCATCTTCAGTAGATTATCATCTGTGTTTTTTCCTTCAATGTCTAGTGTGACTTTAGCTTAAATCTTAATGATGAATTATTATCTCAGATGATTGATGTTAAGATCTCATGTTTTATGTAACAATTCCTGAAGAGAATAGTATATTTTACTGACCTTTTGTTATTGACTCTCTTTTAGGAATGGATCGTGATTATGGCCCTGGATCTTATGGAGGTCTGGCATTCAAGGATATTTATCTAAAAATTCTTCTCTTGAGTGCCAGTAAAGGTGAGCATCATTTAATTTTTTTTTTTTAAACTCTTTATAGGGATGGATCGTGACTATGGCCATGGATCCTATGGGGGTCAAAGATCCATGGACTCCTACCTAAACCAGTCATATGGCATGGACAATCACAGTGGTGGTGGTGGGGGTAGCAGGTAAATTGCTTAATCACTTGGCCAAATAATTAGAAGACTATAAGATTCTGGATATTTTAATTTAAGTATTCTTTTGATATGTTATGATACCTGAACTATACTATATGGTATTGAATAATCACCTTAAATGTTTAAAGGTGTTGACTAATGGTTATAAAAATTATCTCTAGATCACTGGCAGATAGTATTTTAGGAAACCTCAGATTAACTATTATTATTTCAATATAATAGAGTAAGATTTTCTGTCTTTAGCAGTGAATGTTTCTTTTACGTTTACCTTTAATTCCTTATCAATCAGAATGTTCCAAACAAATGATATAAAAGTGTTATTGGAAATATTGTGAAGCTTTCTTAAAATGATTTTTAAAAAATCTTACCTAATGCGGGGTACTCTGTAAAGCAGCAAAGCTATCTGACTAGATTGGGTTTAAACGAACCAGCCTAGCCACATTCAGTTTCTAAGAAACATTTAAGATAGTTATTCTTTTCATTTTAATTTTAAAGTAAAAGAGCATATTGTAATAATAAAAATGTTCTGTAAGTCATGTCTAGGTTTTTATTGGCAGGCAATATTTATACCAAAAACACTTGTGCTCTAGGCTAGGAGCATTGTAATAAAGCTAATGATACTATACTTTTTGCTTAGTTTAATGCACTAGGGTTTAGACTGTATTTATATTTCACTGGTGATACTGTGGAAATCTTAAATCTAGTTTAACTACTGCAGACTTTAGGGTTGACCATATATCAGGCAAAGAGGATCTATTTTGAGACACAAGGATTCCAAAAAATAGAAGTAAAACTAGTTAGAAAACATTTGAAACTATCATCCTTCTTCATAAATTGAAGGATCTGGATTCCTTAAGGATGGACTGACTGATGCTTACTTTCCTTCTTTCTGCTTCAAGTGTGCCATTATGGTTTATGTTAGAGAAATAACAAGAAAATGAACAGTTACAACAATTTTGCTTAAATGATGTTTTGAAAAGTGTAATTGGAAAGAGGAACAATTTTTATATGGTTACTAAGATTCAGAAGTAAATAGTACCTTCTATTTAGTGATCTGTAAATAATTGAAGTAATGTAACACATTTAAATGTCTTAATTTATCAGTTATTGCCCTGTTACATTGTAAATGTAATGTGCATAAATTATGTAGATGTTATTGTTTATCTTGTGTAATTGTGGGCCTTCGTAAAACTGTTGTAAGGTATCAAGCAGCTTTTGTAATCCATACTTTAGATTTGTGAGAAGATGATTTATTTCTTCTGTTGACTCTATTAAAACCTTGAGGAGACTGTGTGTGCTCCCTTTTTTAGTGTAGTTTTATATGATTTCCTTCTAGAAAATAATTTTTCAGATAACTGAAGATATTATAAAATGTATTCTTTGTTATCTGCCTTGAAAATTCATATGCAGAGGATATATGTTGGTGGTCCTTTACTTTTATGTTCTATTTCATGTGCTTATTTTTGTAGGTTTTTTAGATTTACTAGTCTATAAGTGAAAGTGACTGAGGATTTGGCTAAGGTCAATACCTTAGCCAAAGTTTGGCAGATTGTCAAATTTTATAACCAGAGATAATTCTCCCAATTTTGACTACTGCAGACACAATGAAGCAGTTTTGTGATATAGATTATTGGGTGTGCAAAAGGATCTCTTCTGTGTCACAAATAGTTTACATCTGTGTAGTCTTCAATTTGTGTCCCTATTGAAAACCAAAATACTGTAAATGTTTTGTATTTTCCAATATCAGGGATGGATTCAAAGAAAGTTTGAATAGCTTGTGAATTTTAGCAAATGATTTTTTCTAAGACTAGGGCTGGGCTTAAATAATGACAGACTAATATTTTCTTTTTAATAAAATAGAAAAGCTTCAAAAAGTAGATTTTAAAGATAAACTTTGCTTAACCCAATTCATATTTAAAAACTGACTCAGATAGCTTTCTATCTGGTCTCATGTTGAACTGCCCAGCCCTAATCAAGCGTGAACAAAATTAGAACTGTGCAAACCAGTATGGTATAAATGAATTTTAGTTGATAAATGTCATCTGATAATTTGTCTTTTGAATTGTCTAACATTAGTAAGCTTACTTTTGTTTTTTCCCTCACTGTGCAACTTTTCCAGGTTTGGACCTTATGAGTCTTACGACTCCAGGTCTTCTCTGGGTGGGCGAGATCTGTACAGATCTGGCTATGGTTTTAATGAACCCGAACAAAGCCGCTTCGGAGGTAGTTATGGTGGTCGATTTGAGAGCTCCTACCGGAATAGCCTTGACTCTTTCGGAGGTAGAAACCAGGGCGGGTCTAGCTGGGAAGCACCTTACTCCCGTTCAAAATTGAGGCCTGGGTTTATGGAGGACAGAGGAAGAGAGAGTTACTCTTCCTACAGCAGTTTTTCTTCACCCCATATGAAGCCTGCACCTGTAGGCTCTCGGGGGAGAGGAACGCCTGCTTATCCTGAAAGTACGTTTGGAAGCAGAAACTATGATGCTTTTGGAGGACCATCAACAGGCAGAGGCCGAGGCCGAGGAGTAAGTACAACAGAATCTTTTCAGATTCTTTTCACTAGTCACTCTTTTAAACCCTTTCAAGACCATGGTTTTCAACTATAATAAACACTGTTCATCCCAGTGTATTTTGAAGCAAAAGCTAAGTCATAAGCATAATTTTTAGGTTGCCTATAAAAGTTTTTCTAGCACCTCAGAAAATAAGTGGCAGTGTGAGATGATTGTTCATAAAGTTTTGCCAAATCTCCCTTTATTAAAAAGGTGAGGAAGTTAGGTTTGGTCTAAAAGGGGTTAAAAGGAGTTGCATTTTCTCTTGCAAACACTAGCGGTTGTGCTGGTGGGACAGTTCTTGGATTATTGTAAAAGGCAACTGAACCTTTTTGGAGTTTTTGAGTAGGTTAAAGGTGCAATGTATGATAAAATGTTTATACTTTGCTGCTAAACTCTTAGCACATAGAATTTCTTCAAAGCTCCATAGTTCACATTAAACATGAGACTAAGTTGGTGATAGATGAGGGTAGCTTAGCTATGTTTGCATGGTGAAGAAGTTGATATGTATAATAGGTTGTAGAATGATTTGGGTCAGTATAATTTTGCTAACTCACTCTCTTATGATATGTCCTTTGTGGGTATTCTTTTTCCCCCGTGTCACTAGTTTTACTATAGAGAAATAATTTCCTACTTGTCCATGTTTATAGCTCCTTTCTAGGAAATAATATTTTGTAAATTATTGCTTAGCTGAGTAGATGCACCAGTCTTCAAGTATTTATTTCAGGGTATATAGTGAAAAGATTGTGCCTATGTTCTTAGGTAACTTGACTAAAATGAAATTTTACCTAGTAAGTGTATATATAATGTGGGGTTATTATGTAGTTTGATCATGTGAAGAATACTGTATTTTTGCTATAATGTAAGAATTATTTTTCGAGTCAGTTGCTCTTAATATTGTCTTTGCAGAGGAAAGTGTTTCTGATAAAAAAATCTAGGAGGGTACACGTTTCTTATTGTTCATTAGCTTCTGGTACATCAGTATAGTTTGTCATACTTGTGTAGAAGTTTGCAATTGTAACAGTTAACTCTTTACTTATTAAAATGCATTGCACCTTTAATGGATATTAATGAAGATTTTTTGATGTGACTATATAAATTACCTGGAAACACTAATTTATTTAAGTCTACTAGGTTAGATAGGTATCCTAAGCACAATATACAAATGTAAGCAACTCATATGTTGCTTTTCCACCATACTCTATGATTGTAGGTTTATTGAAAATAGTTGGGGTATTTAGGCTTTGGGTTTTGAAATTGAAAATCTATTCCAATTTGAAAATTTGGAAAACACTTAACTTTTTCTATGCTGTATATTACTTTATAGGCAAATGATTTTTTCTTAGTGAGACTTCAAATATTAATTTTGTTTTCATACTAGAAAAACAGCTATTCCTGTACTTTGTATCCACCATTCTAGTCTGAATGGACTTTTCTTTCTTTCCTTCTGTTAATGAAGTAGATGAACCAATAGGACTTTCTATTTTAATCTTCACTTGTACAATTCCCATTGGATCCTTCTCTTCAGATCACTCCTCAATCTTTATCTTCTAAAAGTAAGGTTAGCTGAACAAATTTCTATGGACATGTGGCCTCGATGTAGTAGATTTTGTTAATGACAAGAGAAGAGGAAGGGACACAAAGAGTCGTTTGGTTGCATGACTCTTCATCTGTAAAGTTTTGCTCCTCAGGCTTCTGGATTAGAATATGTTTCTCTAGGTAAGAACGTGAATGGAACGTCAGATGCAATTCTTTATCTGAAGTGTGTCTTGGAAGTTGATGCATGGTTATGCTTTAACTCTCCTATTTCATACTAATGTTCCATCTAGCATTTTCATTCCCTTTTTCAACAGGGAGAAATCCTATGTAATTTCTGGATCTTTTTTACTTCAGACTTCAAATACGGTCTTCTCTGTGTTTCTTAGTTTTCAGCCAGGCTTTAGTAAAATAAAAATTTCTTTTAAGGTCTTTTCATGGGAAAACATCAATTAGGAACTCTGAAGAGGAGTTGTCAGAGAGTTGTACAAGTGGTAATATTTTGACAGGCCCATATGTTGTTTATGACCTCAGGTAATTTTGAATTGTAAAAATAAAAAATAGATAGGAAATATCCATATTTGTTCTACTGGAAATAAAAATACGAATTCACTGGATTTGAGTTCATGTAATAATTTACTAAGTTTTTCATTGTGTTATTCAGAGTGGAAATATAAAATACAGTTACATTCTAAGGAATTTTCAGGGGAAAATTATTAGATAGAAATGTGTACGTTTTGTATAAATTCATTCTTTATCTTTGGATATAATGCTAATATTTCTTGATTTCACAAATTTGCAGCATATGAGTGATTTTGGAAGCATTCATAGACCTGGAATTATTGTTGACTATCAAAACAAATCCACCAATGTGACAGTTGCTGCTGCAAGAGGAATAAAGAGAAAAATTATGCAACAATTTAATAAGCCTGGTGGAACGTTTATGAAGAAACCCAAGCTTACAAAACCTATGGAGAAGATGAGCCTCAGCAAATCCCCTAGTAAGTAAGAAAACATAATTGCTATGCTTCAGGATACTTTTATTTATTTTTTTTAATTTAGTGCTTTCAGATAATTTTTTCATGTTTATATAGACAAGCTGCACAATAATTATAATTATAGAAATTAGGTTAGTGAATACCCTACTGCAGTTATTAGTCATGAACATCAAAATTACCCAAAGATACTTTTTAAATTCATATCCCTTGGTCCACATCTCTTCCCTAAATCCTGATTTAAGGATGACCTCACATGTGATTTTGAATCAAACTCCTTTCTTAGGTGTTATTGTTGAGGAGGTGTTATATTACATAGAATCTTCTTTATGAGGAGAACGGGAAGAAATATTTCATGGTCTTTGTTACCAGAAAAAACTGTTTCTTCTAGAAAATTAATTGCTTTTAATCATCTGAACATTATTACTGTTAGAGATAATCATATTTCTAGTTTTACATTGCAAAAAATTGGAGAGCCAATCTGAAAACGAAGGTAAGAAAACAGTTTCATTCATGTTAGCATTAAGGGTAAAATACTGTAATTAATTTCACAAAAAAGTACAAAACTTATACTTTGAAAACTACAAATCATTGATGAAAGAAATTAGAGATGTAAATAAATGAAAAAACTAAAGGTTCATACATCAGAAGAATTAACATTAATAGGCTAATACTTATCAGACTGATGTACACATTCGGCACAGTCCTTATCAGAGTTCCATTTGACTTCTTC
Source organism: Macroglossus sobrinus (assembly GCA_004027375.1). Taxonomy (NCBI): domain Eukaryota; kingdom Metazoa; phylum Chordata; class Mammalia; order Chiroptera; family Pteropodidae; genus Macroglossus; species Macroglossus sobrinus. The sequence continues at coordinate 123,796 of PVKZ01003338.1, read as the reverse complement.
ACAAAAATTGACAAGTTGATTCTAAAATTCATATGAAATTACTAGCGACCTAAAATACCCAAAACAGTTCTGATAAAGAACAAAATAAAGACTTCATGAATTCAGAGCTTAATAAGAAGCAATGATAATCAGGACAGGTGTGGTACTGGCACAAGGACAGACATGTAGACTAATATAATAGACTCGATAGTCCAGAAATAAACCCATAAGTCTATACTCATTGGCTTTTTAACAAAATTATTCAATGGAGAGAGAACAGTTTTCAACAAATGATTCTGGGACAACTGGATAGCCACATGCAAGAGCTAAAATTCAAGACCTATATATAAAAACTGAAACTATAAAACTCTTAGAGGAAAACGGGTAAATCTTCATGGCTTTGGGTTTGGCAAGGAATTCTTAGTTATGACACCAAAAGCATGAGCAACAAAAGAAAAATACATAAATTGGACTTTATGAAAATTAAAAGCTTTTGTGTTTCAAAGGACACCATCAAGAGAGTGAAAAACAACCCATAGAGTAGGAGAGAAATTATTTGCAAATCACACATCTAATTAGGAATTTGTATCTAGAATATGTAAAGAATTTTTATAACTCAAAAAAGACACGTAGCCTAACTGAAAAGTGAGCAAAGCATGTGAGCAGACATTTTTCCAAAAAAGATACACAAATAGCCAATAAGGACATGAAAAAATGCCCAGTGATTAGTTATCAGGGAAATGTAAGTTAAAACTATGATGAGATACCACTTCACACCCACTGAGATGGCTTAAAAAAGACAAAAACAAAACTTAGTGAGAGTATGGAGAAATCATAACCCTCCTGCAGTGTTGCTGGAAATGTAAAATGGTATTCCACTTTGGAAAACAGGTTGTTTCTCAGGTGATTGAACAATTGCCGAACGATCCGATGATTCTTCTCCTAGGTGTATATCCAAAGAAGTGAAAACATATATTCACGTAAAAACGTACATACAGATGTTTATAGCAGTATTATTCGTAGTAGCCTAAAGGTAGAAATAACCCAGATATCCATTCATGGATATCCTTTCAGAATATGCTAAGTGAAGAAAGCCAGTCAGAGAAGTCCACACATTGAATGATTCTTTTCATATGAAAATCTAGAGTATGGAAATTTATAGAGACAGAAGTAGGTTGGTTAGTCCTTGCTTTGAGCTGTGGTTTCTGTGTGGAGTAATACCTAAAGGGTACCATGTTTCTTTGTGAGGTGATGAGATGTTCTTAATTATGGTGATGTTTGCACATGTCTACAGATATACTAAAAATCATTTGATTGCACACTTTAAAAGGGTGAATTGTATGATAATGTGAGTTATGTATTAGTCAAGCTTTTGTTAAAAAAAGTCAGCCAAATTACTCTATTTTTCCTTGTTACTGTATTTTATTTTTTAACTTTGTATTGTATTTCTGAATGAAATCAAGTTCATTTGACCAAATTATATTGTTAAAGATCTGCATAAATAAAAGCTAAGAAAATGTCTTTTTCAGCATTTTGTGAAAACTTATAATAGCAAAGTAATATCCAACAAATATTTTGCCTGTTTTTGCCTTTACACTGAATTGTTTTTTGTTTACATTTACTTTATTTTTGCCTTGGTGACTGAGAAGTCTTGTCTTTCCAAGTTAGATGATATTGCAATGATTAAGAAATTATTCTCTTCTTTAGAATTAAAATTTGGTTACCTAATCTACTTGGGACTGGAAAAGGTTTAGATAACTGTAATAAATGAATATTTCAGAAGTATTCTGGTCAAATTTTTCAATTTTTTTTTACTTCTACTTTTAAAAATAAGATCTAGTTAGTATTACAATAATTTATTAGAGAGTGTATTCCTTTGCTGTTGCAAGTGGCTAAACAAGTGATGTTAGCTTTCCAATAATTAGTTTTTAAAAAGAGGGAGAAGGGAAAGAAGCAAGGAGGCTTAGATAAGTCCTAGTATAAAATAATGTTTTGATTATATATTTTTAGATACAGTATGTTCATTTTGAATTTCATCTCCATTTAAATTGCTCAAGGATTAATACATGAATCCCTTTTTATAAAAGTGAGATTGTAGTTATAAATAATTGTAAACTAGTACTTAACTGAATGCTTACTGCACACTAGGCTCTGTGTTAAAAGGATATAATGTGCATTATTTATGTAATTCTCACATTGGCCTGCTCAGGTATAGGTATGCCTGTCAAATCCTCTGCAGCTGAGAAAACTGGCACAGGGCAGATAAATAACTTGCTACCAGTTTAAACAACCAGTAAATGGCAAAGGATTTATTTCAGGACAAGTCTTGCTCTAGAAACCTTTCACTTATACCTCTATATGATTGTAACAGAAAATTGCTTTGTAGTAATTTTTTCTCTTTTAAAACACGTTTTTTCCATAATTATAACATTATAGACATCTTCATGTATCATATTGAAAAAAATAATTGAAATTACCAACGTTTGAGTCTTTCCTCAAAATATATGAACTAGAATATAAAACTCAAGAAAGATTTAAATACTGTTGTTAAATCTACTTTCCTGCCATACTTTACAAATTAATGTCTATATCATTTAATAAAAAATAACAATATTTTTGAAACTTTATACTAAGTATACTAATTGATAGATTGTTGTTTACCAAATTGAGTACTTTTAGATGTTACTGGAATAGTCAATTCAGTTGATCCTCTTGGGGCAGATTCCACAGATATATTTTGCATATATAGTTAAGTAAATATTGCAAAGTTTGATACAGAAACTGATTTGCCTGTAAAGCAGATATACGTTTAACAATACTTGAGAATGGTGTAGTTTAGTAAAAATGAAGCCAAAATTCTATAGTCAGTTCAGTTTTTAATTGTTAGATGTGAGGTGGGCATTTTGAAAGGTATCTGATGAATATTCAGGAATAAGAAAACTTTCTATACTGTAGTATAGACTGTATGATTTGTTGAAAAGCAGTAGGAAAGAAACCATATTCTATCATTTACCTGGAGGTACAGCATATGTTATAGCTTTAGCATATGAAAGGGAAATTAAATTACTTATAATTCAAGGTTGTGTACAAGTAGCCTTTGTACAAGTAGCCTTTCCAGAGAGTGGAGGATTTAGGGAAACTGTATTAGGATATTGAAAATGGTTAATAAATAAGAATATACATTTAAGCTCTTGTAAAATGATGAAAAATAATCTAGATATTGAATTTTAAGGTATTGATTTTATATAATTTTGAAATATCCCCCTGTATACATAGCAAGTGCTATTTAAATATTTGTTTACTGTCCCCAGGTATTCATGATTTTGTATTAGATATTTTCCTAAACGTAATCCAAAAGGAAAAATAATGCATAAAAGGAAAAGTTTAAGGGCATGTAAGTTTTTTTTTTTTTTAAGTCTAAAGTTAAATGTGTTATAAGAAAGAACCTGCTCACAATGAGATACCACTTGATAGCACATGAAGTGGATGGCCATAATAAAAATGAAAAAGGGAAAATAGCCAAGTTTTGGCGAGGATGTGGAGAAATAAATTGGAACCCTCACACATTACTGTTGGGAGTGTAAAATGCTGTAGCTGCTGTGGGAAACACCTTGTTGGTTCTTCAAATGATTAAACAGACTGACCATCTGACCTAGCAGTTCCACCCCTGGGTGTATACCTCAGAGATTTGAAAGGTATTTAAACAAAAGCTTGTAGGCAAGTATTCATAGCAGCAGGATTATTCACAATATTCTAAAGGTGGAAACAATCCAAATGTTCATCAACAAATGACTGGATAAAGGAAAATGTGATGTAGCCACACAATGGAATGTTATTCAGCCATAAAATGGAAGGGGAAGGTACTGATATGTGGTACAACTAAATGAACCTTGAAAACATTATGCTAAATAAAAGAAGACAGACAACAACAACAACAAAAGGCCACATACTGTATGATTCTATTTATATGACACATCCAGAACAGAGAAATCTGTAGAGATAGCAGATTAGTAGTTATCAGGGGCTTGGGGAAAAGGTAAGTGGGAAGTGACTGCTTTATGGGTATGGGGTTTCTGTTCGGGGTGATAAAAAATGTTTTGAAACTAAGTAGTGATGATGGTTGCACAACATTGTGAAGTAGTTAATGCCACTGAACTGTACACTAGGAAATGGTTAAAATAGTGAATTTTGTACCAGGTATTTTATTACTTTATTTTAAATGCATTAAAAAATGTTGATTTTGTTTTTAACAAAGGAAGCTGCTTTTATTTTAGAGTTTATACATTTTAAGAAATTTTGGGAAAGCTGCTATAATATGACTCCAGTATTCATTTAATTTTCATTTTCATACAGGGTCGGGTTACTTCATTGTTTCCTAAAGTGATATTAAAGATGATTTTAGGTGATATGGATATTATTGCTTAAAATGAGAACCAAAAAAATGAGTAGATTTAAAGAAAACTATGTAGCAAATAATCACAAAGATGTAAAGTAAATGTGGCAAAATTCATGATAATTGTATTCAAATGAAGTTTCAGAAATAATGAGTAATCTTGAACTCTAATTTTTTTGGTGAGTTCAATTTAGACTAGTATCACCAAGTAAACCTTGTATCTCTGTACTTTATGAACTGAAAAAGGGAAAATAGAGAAATGATCTATAGTCTTGATGTTTTTGTCTGATACCCTAGCAAAAATTGATTCTAAAAATGAAGAAGAAGAAAAGCGGCGAATTGAGGCTCGGCGAGAGAAACAAAGGCGCAGAAGAGAAAAAAACAGTGAGAAATATGGAGATGGATACAGGTCTGTGCTTAGTAGTCAGAAAATTGGACTCATTTGAAAACAATTTTCTGGAAAAGGCAAATTTATCAATTGGAATGTGAAAAATTTCCTGTGTGTCAAATGCAAAGGTTTGGTCTAAGATATATAGGTGTTCTTTTGATTTTTGATCTTTATATGCAGTCACTTAGAAAATATAAGAAAAAAGAAGTATATCATTCAATAATGGTAATACAAAAATAAAATATAAATCTAGAAGTATAGTATTCTTAAAAATAATTACATGTCATAACATGAAGAAAACCACAAAGTCTTTGAAAGTTGACTGCATGGAGACAATGTGATATTCTGAGATAGGAAAACTAAATATTACAAATATACAAACATATCAGGTCTTTCCAATCCTGATTCCAAAGAAAATTCTGAAAAAGAAGAGTAAATGAATAGGCACTAGCTCTTCTAGATATTAAACATTAGAAAGCTATAATAGTTACAAATATGTGGTACTAAAATTGGTAGTTGATAGATGGTCATGGGGATGGGGAGCATGGCATAAGAAATGCAGTTAGCATGAACACATTGGGTAGGTGGAGGGAGGGAGCAGTTGGGGAGATTGTGAACTATATAGATGTCTAACCAATGTACTGTATACTTGGAAACTAAAACAAATAGATAAATTTAGAAAAAAATGGTATATAAGAAAAAGGTAATCAGTATAACAGAATTAACCTGTAAATAAATGAATTATATGTAATAATATATAATGAAGATATTGCAAATGAAAGGGGAATTACTTGAACAACTGAACAATAACAAGAAAAATAGTTTAGATCCTCATATCAGTGAGGATGAATCCAGATTAATTAAAAAACCTAAAAAATGGAAAATAACGGGAAGGTATAATGGAATATTTTAATCTACAAGATTTTTTTCCCTAGGCTTAGAAGTTCTATGATAAATTACAAAGGAAATGATTAGATTTGTTTTATTTAATATATTAAAATTTAAAAGGAAAGCAAACTTAGAAACATGATAAAGATGAGAAATGATTAATGTCTTAGCTAAATATCATCCAACCAGAATTTTTTTAAAAAAGGAAACAAGATGCCCAATACATAATTTGGTGAAAGAACAACAGCAAGGTAATAATTTTAGGGAAAATGTTGAAACTCACTATCAGGTAAATAAACTAAAAATTTAAATAATAGTAAAATATTTTATTAGCAGGGTGAAAAATATTGATTTACTAACTAGGATACAAAGGACACTTAGAATTTGCTGGTGACTGTATAATTAGTTATAACTACTGGGAAACAATTAAGCAGTTTTTAAAAATGTCTTGGATTTTTTTTTTAATCTATTTTTTATTTATTTATTTTTTAAATTTTTATTTATTTACTTTTTAGGCAAGGTAGCCCTTGGTTGACCCTCACAGATTGCAAGGACCTTGTCAGCTTACAATCCCTTATCTCTCTCTATCTCTCTCTCTCTATCTCTCTATCTCGCTATCTCTCTCTCTATCTCTCTCTCTATTTATTTATCTATTTTACACCTATTGTACCTGGTCTTCCTAGGTGGTGGTTTCCCATCCAAGTACTAACCAGGCCCGACTCTGCTTAGCTGCCGAGATCAGACGGGATTGGGCTCGTTCAGGGTGGTATGGTCATAGACTGTCTTGGATTTTTTAATGCTCATTGATCTCAAGAAAATAACCTAAAAAAAAGAACAATTTTATCTAAAAAGATGCCCATTACAACATAATAGTTCCAAACGTGAAACAAATACCAGTGATCAAGTGTAATTAAGTATGTGGAAGATTTGACTGCCTCTTCGTGGGCTCTTAGGCTCTTGTTAAAATGATTATAAAGGCCATAATAACATGGAGAAAATGCAGGCAAAATAGAAAAATATATATACAAAAAGTAAAGTTATACATAGGGAAGAGGCTAATAGGAAGTTTTAAAAAGGACAGTATTTCTTCCATCTTTTTTTTTCTCTGAAATCTGCCCCTGTACTACTTATGTTAGTGAAATAAAGAATATAAAATTTAAAAAGTAAATTTAGTGTTTTTCCCATTCAAAATATAGTTTTGCTTTATAAAAGTTAACTTGTTTGTATAGCATGAAAAGAATGAAATAAAATGTTTCACATAAGTAAATTTTCTAGATGTCTAAAACTTTATCATAGTTCAAAAGATAACATTTAGGAGAAGAGTATGCAAACTTTTTATGGAGGTATTTTTAAAATGTATAGGTTTTCCAGATTAAATAGAATACTCTTTGTTATTACTTGGTTTTAATACATACATTGGTTTTATTTATGTAAAATGTAAAAAAAAAAAAAATCTTACTTCCAGATTTTTTTGTTTAGAGTGTCTGCTTTTAGCCTGCTAGGTATTACTGATGTAATCTTTGTATCCAGCTTTAATAACCTGTAACTATGCTTTCTGGTTTGTTACTCCTAATTTGTTGACCTGAGAAACAATAAAATTACGAATTAATTTACTAAGCATTAACTCATAAAGAGTTCTAGTTTTAAGTGGTAGCTGTTTTGAGGTCCTTGTATGCCCTGCTTTGATGTCATTCCTTTTGTTGACAAGGGTAATGGACTTAGTAACTTTGGTGCAGTTTAAATATAAGATGTGTAGGAATCTGGAGATGATTTAACATTATAAGATTAATTTTTCTATTTAATTACCATATGAATACTTTACCCATTAAAAGTTATAGATTTGAATATGATATATCCATGTTATTATAATATATATTGTGATTTGAAGAAAATAAAAGAACTGAACTTTCATTTAACTCTTTTCTCCATAATTTTAAATGTAGACCTGATGACAACCTAAAGAGTATCAGTTCAATTAAATTGTCATTTTAGGAAATGTATCCTTTTAAATAGTCTAAAATTAATTTATCAGAGCAGTTTTACTTGGAGTTGGGGTAAGAGATTGATGTCAAATAACTATTCTTGTGAGGCTTCTTTTTGGATACTTGCATGCTTTTAGTATAATAGGATGGACAAGTCAGAGATCCTGGCAGGGAAAGGGATAGGTTTGTGAGAGATCTAGACAAACAATGTGTGGTGAAGAGTGCCAAAAGAGAAGTAGCAGGTAGTCTTAACGGGAGATGACTTCTACATAGGCATGCAGGGAAATCATGGAAATGGATCAATGTATTCAAACTGATCTAGGAATTGTGGGATTGCGCTAGGAATTGTTAGGCAGCCCCGGTAGAGGTCATGGCTTGAGGTAAGAAAGCAAAGAAACAGGGATGTTTTATTGATATTCAGGAAGTGGAAACGTATGGTGATTGAAAATGACTCTAGTGGGGTGAAAGATATAATCTGATTAAAACATTTAATGAAGACATACTATGTGCCACATACTGATCAAGGTATTAGCAGATAAAGCCAAGAATAGGAGAGATTAAGAGCTTTTCTAAATGGCAGCCGAAATTGTTTTTACTTTTTTTTCTTGGAGTCTTAAGGAGCCTTTGGAGTGAAGCCTTTGGAGCAGTCATGTGCTTTTGCCTCCTTTATGAAATAACAGTGGTTAATTTAATAATTACCATGTGTCAGAAACTGTTCTGTGGGCTTCACATCTATTAATTTTTTAAATCCTCATAGTACCTCTGTGAGGGTTCTCATCTCATTAAGATAAGAAAACTAAGGCCCAGAGAAGTTAAGTAACTTGTCCGTGGTTACACAAAGGGGCTAGGATGTAAACCCGACAGTTGGCTCTAGATCCCATACTCCTAACCAGGAAAATAAATCTAATAAGTAGTGTGAGGAATTAATGGAAAATAAAGGCTGGAGACAGAGTAACCAGTTAGGAAACAAATAATTCAAGGAAAAGAAAATAATATATAAGGTAAGAACAATTAAATGGGAGGAAAAGGGGGGTTTTATTCTGGGATGGCTCCTGAGCTGCTAAATGCATGCATTTGTCCAGTCCAGGCCTATTAGTCATCCTGAAGGTCTAATGGTAGTAGGACTTTGGATCACCCGAGATCTCCAAGAGACTGAATTATGGTTGTCTGGTATTCCACCTGACTGTTGATACCTTAGTGGTTTGAAAGCTTGAGAACGGAACAGAGTGTAAAACAAGCAGTGGAACTTTGGAAATTGATACTTTTCGAGGCTTGCTTTGGCTTTCTAATTGGTCTAGGCCTAAGTGGAGAGTTTAGGACTAGATTAAGTAGACACATTGATTCCATCTTCGCTCCTGAGTAAGCCAGAAATGCGAATGACAGTGTTCTTCAATAGATACTTAAAGAAATACTGTTTTTTTCCCTGACTTAAGCTAAATTTAAATAAACCATAAAATGGAAAAATGTAAATCTTATGCTGGTAAAATGTGCTTCATTGTTATTTCTTTAGGAACTCTTTGTAAGGAAATTAGGTAATGTTTTTTTAAAAATCTTTTTTTTTCTGTTATAGAATGGCATTCACATGTTCATTTTGTAAATTTCGAACATTCGAAGAAAAAGATATTGAACTGCATCTGGAAAGTTCTTCACACCAAGAAACATTAGATCATATTCAGAAACAAACTAAATTTGATAAAGTAGTTATGGAGTTTTTGCATGTAAGTAGCCGTTTTTGAAGTGAAAAACACTTTTATCTGTCATTTCAATTTTTTAGAAATTAGCCCAGAATTAGAGGTGAATTACTCCTCTGTAATATAATTTCTGTTTGTTATTTGAGAGAACGTTTAAGTTTTTCACGGTAATTTCTTGTAGAGGTGTCAGGAAAAGAATTTCTTTAATAATTTATTGATGCTGATCAGCCGTCATCCATTGAGCATCTATATATGTGGTATTGTGCTTGGTACTTTGATATTTCATTTGAGCCTCATAACATCTCCTTTTTATTAATGAACGGTTGTGCTCAGAGCATTTAGTGACTCTTTCAGTAAGTAGCAGGAGCTGAATTCAAAGCCAGAGACCAGGTAGTCCTTTGTAATATGAGTGTGTGGTCATCAGTTCAACATTTTTTCTTGAAAACTTATGAAATGTGCTGTATAGGCACTGAAAACACAGACATTATCCTTAGTGAACTGACAGTAGTTGGAAATAGAACATACACATGCCCAAATGACACAGTTAAGTGGAAGGTCCAAGGATGATTGTATAGGCAGAAAGTTTGGAGTAAGGGAGGATAGTTGGGGTCAGGGATGCTTAAGGAAGATACTAGAACTGGACTGCTAATTGTACATGCAATTAATGTGGGTAGAAGAGAGAATTGTTAGAAGGTTAGAAATAGAGCGATCGTTTACTCCTCTATATCCTTGCAGAATTGTGTCCTTTAATTCCAATTTTCTGTAATTTCATTCCTTGTCTGGTTTTTGTCATTTAGGACTTAAGTACTCACCGCCCAGAGAAAACCTCTTGACTAGTCCTGCTCTCTTTGGTGTCTTAATCTTTATGCCTACAATAGATTTTGAAAAGTAAATGCTTTTTGTGATTTCCTAGTACTTAATGATAGTCTTTTCAACTAAACTGCAAGCTCCTTGAGAACAGATATTAGTTCTTATATAACATAATTATTAGCAGCTTCCATAGGCTGAGCAAAGTACTCAGCATATACTAAATGCTCATGGTAACTTTTTGGATTCTTTCTATTTTGTTTTCTAGGAATGTATGGTGAATAAATTCAAGAAAACATCTATTCGTAAGCAACAGACAAATAATCAAACAGAAGTAGTCAAAATAACTGAAAAAGATGTTATGGAAGGTAAGTACAAATTATTTTAGAAGTTTACAAGTATGTTTTATGTAGCATAACCTGTTTCAGTGTAAATGATGCCCACTAGAATGTTACAGTACATAGTTATATGTGGTAGCCTAGTGGGTTGTCAGAAATGAACTCCTTTGACTTCCTGTTCTCATGCTTACAAATTTATCACTACCTACCCTACCCTATGTCTTTCATCTCCGTTTTAGAGGAGAAATCATCTATACTTCTCTACTATCTGTCCCCTATCTTTATCTCTTGTCTCCTTAAGGACTTTTGCTCTTCTGTTTTTCAGTCTTTCCTTCTCTTGATTACTTCACTGAAGCCTTTGCTCTTATCTTAAAAATAAACAAAAAACCCAAACAGAACCCCCCCAAAAGAACAAAGGAAAAGAAAAACATACACTGCCTTTCTCTTTTTGTAACCGTAGTCCACACTGGTCTCTGTTCTTCACTTCCCATTTATTACTTTACCCACAGTAGACAACTGTCTGCTACCATTAATTTACTGAAACTGCTCTGACGAAGGATACCCACACCAACCTCAGTAGGCTCTTTTGAATAGAATCTTCTGCAGCCTTTTTCACTGATAACTTTATTTCTCATGAATCTATTTCTTCCCATGGTTTCTATGCTGTCCTGATATGCTCAGTATTCCTTTGTCATTTTTTACTTTTTGTGCTTTTCTTTTTCTACTAGGCTTTTAGAAGTTGATATTTCCTAGTATTCTGTCATGAGTCCCATTATCAACTCTTTATAGTTATTCCTGATGAATTCATTTACTTACATAGCCTAAATTGACCTTTTTTGTTAATTACTTATACATATGTAGCACAGATCTGTCTTCTGAACTCTAATATCATGCTGCCATTTGCCTGTTGACATCTCTTCATAGTCCCACAAAATCAACATAGCCAAAAAATTTATCCTCTTTTTGAGCATCCTCTACCCCATAAAGAAAACAAAAACAACTCAACAAATAACTCTTTCATTTATCTTGAAAGGTGGCCCCACCATCAAAGCCAGAAATGTGAAGTTAATCCTTTTACTTACTTTACTGTATGTATGGCATTGTGTCCTTTGGGGTCTATCTTTTAAATATCTACCAAATCTGTTTCTTTACCATCTCTTTAAATATTTAATTTGTTCAAATCTTTATATGTTCTTTTGACAATTACACTATTTCCCTAACTAGTTTTCTTCTAGTCTTTCTAATTATTACATAATTTCATTACTTACGGATTTTTCAACGTCTCCCTCATCCTCTACAGTATAAAGTACAAATTCCTTGTCATAGCACAAAAAGCTTTCTGTGGTCTAGGCCTTTCTCGGTTCTCATTTTTCTGTTCCGAGCTTCTTTATACTCTGTGCACCAACTATACTGAATTACTTGCAATACCAGAAAGAACCATTTTCTCTCACACTTTTCCCTTCACCTATAATAAACACTGATCACCATTTTCAAGATCCAACGTATATTTTGTTCCTTATTAATCTAATTTTGACATCTTTCCCCCATTCCTACCCACCAGCATTCACAATCAGAGATTTTAATTTTACTACAAGATCACATTTGTTTTATCTTATATTTTGGGGATAGACTTATAGTCTTCAGAGCATGATTATATAACATGATTAGGAAATATAATTATACTTTATAATTTTAATGTTATTCATGTTTTTAATCTGTATATACAGATTTATGAGGTATGGTAGAAAAACAACATAAACCTGCATATTCTGATCATTTTTTGAGAAGAGGGGTATAAATATGGAGATGAAATTGTGAAACAATTTGTTGGAAATAAGAATATATGAATCATCTCTTTTCTTATTAATGGACTTTTGCAGGTGTTACTGCAGATGACCACATGATGAAAGTAGAGACTGTTCACTGCAGTGCCTGTAGTGTGTACATTCCTGCTTTGCATAGTTCTGTCCAGCAGCATTTAAAATCTCCTGATCACATTAAAGGGAAACAGGTAAATTTTGATCTGTCTTACGTCATTGAATTATTCATCAATCCCTTATTGTCTTTGAAAGGCCATTGTTTCACACCTACCTGTTCGTGTACAATTCTGTTAATCTCAGTGTGAATAATTAAAGATACCTAGAGAGTCATTGTAATTTAGTGGCTAAGATTGTGGGTTCCGGAGCAGGACTTTCTGGGTTTGAATTATGGTTCAGTATATAATGTGTTAAACAAAATAACTTTTGTCAAATTACCCCATCTGTAAAGTGGGGGTGGATAATCATTTTACTCTTACATGATTATTTAAGGATTAAGTTAATTAAAATACAAAAGCAAAATAGTGCCTGTCATGTAGTAGGCATTCAGGAAACTATAGCTGTTGTTGAACTGTTCTTTTTATTAACATGTTTTTTAAGTTAGTATAAAATAGTTTTATGAGAGAATGTGTGTGTGTGTGTGTGTGTGTGTGTGTGTGTGTGTGTGTGTGTGTGTGTGTGTGTGTTAGAACAAACTATAAAGGAAAGATTTGATAACATTTTTCCAATAGTTGGGAAAAAAATAAACTTAAAAAGTATGATTACTATCCATTGTTACATTTTTTAATAGAATTTATTTAAAAATTCAAGAAGAACTTACTATTTTCTTTTTGATTAGCATATTTCTGTTCCACATGGGTTGCTTTTATTTAGTCAGATTTGATTTTCAAGTAAAAAAATATTTTTATTGTGCAAAATTAGTTTGAAAAGCAAATTTAAAAATTTAAATATTAAAGACAAGTTTTAAATAGCACATACCTTGGTGTTAAATCCATGTTCTGTATTGAAGTGAACCTATTTAACTCACTCTTAGACATTTTTAAAGCTACTTTGAGTGTATATAATCTTTTAAAATTTTTAGCTTTTCTCTTTTGATATTTCCTTGACACCTTTTTGGCAACTAGACATATATTATTACATTTTCTCCTTTGTAAAATACTGTCTCGTGATGGCTACAGCTCAGAAGTAGACTAATTACTCTTAACTACATGAAAAATTATTTCTTTCTGATAGCATAAAAATTAGTAGTTGGAGTAGTTGGCACTGGGGGGAGGTGGATGTAGAGTGGAAAAGAGAGAAAGCAACTGGTAGACCTACTGGATTTATATTATCTGTCGACTGGTTGTGTTTTGTTAAAACTGATCTGCTTTTGAATATTCATTATTTTAATATATAGATGGCTTAACATTGTAGTCACAATAGGTGTTGTTGTTTGATAAGTTAATTTGCCAGAAAGTACATTTTAAATCTAAGGATTTGCGTTTACAGTGCCATTTTAATTATCAAAATATTTTTCATGGAATGGTTTTAAGTACCTCAATGTGTTCTAACTTTTCATAGGCTTATAAGGAACAAATAAAAAGAGAGAGTGTCTTGACTGCTACAAGCATTTTAAATAATCCAATAGTGAAGGCACGATACGAACGTTTTGTTAAGGTAAGATGTTGGGCATAAACTTTTAAAAATTATAGTTTGTAATAATTAAATGGTGACAAAATAAGTCTTTGTGATAATTAAATATAGTACAACATTAGGAAGAATTTTGCTTATTGGCCTGCATTTAGGTAAAACATTTTTTTTCCCTAATTTTTGGGATTTTTGGGTGGGGAGGGAGCAATAAGCTATTTCTCTCTTAACCCCTTTGTAGCTCTGGATCATTTGAGAGCTACATAGTCTGATAGCAGATCAAAATGTTGGCTTTATTCTTGATTTTTAGAAAGGATAACTTGAAAGATATGTTTTAGATATGCAGTTATTATGGGCCTAAGATTTCACTTTTACATTAGATGGGCTTATGTCCCCCAGCCTCTGTTACTAGTTCAGCTGGACAGCAACAGGTTTCCCCTACTTTATTACATTCTGTAGAACAGACTGAAATGTACCCTTTCTATTGCTAGGAAGACCCCAATGCCGAGACCCAGAAAAAATTGAGATGTACATACAGTTTCTTCTTCAAGCATACTAATTAAATAAGTCTTTCCTCTTCCTTGGATAAAGTTGGAGGGGAAGCAAGAGGTCAGATGTTAGGAAATGTTAGGAAACTAAGATGTGAACAATTAGGTATACTTGGTCCACTGCTTCTCACAATTTTTGCCATGTATTACTGTGGTAATCTTTCTTTACAGAAAATTCTTTACATATTATGAACTTATTGTACAGAAACATTATTCAGAAAATAATAGAAATAAATTTTAGAGGTTAGTTTTTGAGTTTTTATAAAATACCTCATTTAAAATCATTCTATATTTTAAAAGACTGTTATGTTGAAAATTTACAAAAGTTTTTTTATATACATTGGCAACTAAATCTTTATTTTATACACAAGAGACGTTTTGTTTATTTTGGCTGTTTTTGTGATTAACAGGTATTCTCTGAAGAAGCCTGATATATACTTAATGAACACTAAATTATCCCTCAACCAATGACTTCCAAGCTGAATAAATCTCTTCTTTTGCCTTATTTCTTAGGGGCCTATTTTCTGATTTGTTAATCATATTTGTCTCTGTTTACTACATTCTGGACACCACTTTCATAAAGCTAGTACAGCCTTAATTGATAACCAATTTTATGGGAGATAGTGGCATAAAAAAGATAAGAGAATCATAGCCAAATTAGGAAAACTTAAATTTTTATCCTTGTGTCAGAGAAGGATTTTTCAATTAGAGTTGACATTTAATATTTTATGTTAGTTTCAAGTGTATAGCATAGTGATAAGGTATATAATTTACCATTGGGGATCCCCCCAATTAGTTTAGTACCTATCTGGCATATATAGTTATTACCATACTATTGACCATATTCTTTATGCTGAACTTCACATCCCAATGACTGTGTGGTAACTACCAATTTGTACTTAATCTTTTCACCATTTCACCTAGCCAATCTGGCAATCACCTGTTTGTTCTCTGTATCTATACACCTGTTTTCATTTTGTTTGTTCGTTTATCTTGTTTCTTAGATTCCACATATATGTGAAATCATATGGTATTTGTCTTATTCTGTCTGACTTATTTCACTTAGCGTAATATCCTCTAGATGCATCCACGTTGTCATTCTTTTTTATGGCCAAGTGATATTCTATTGTATGTATGTACCACCTTTATCTTTATCTGTCGTCTACTGATGGGCACTTAGGTTGCTTCCATATCTTGGCTATTGTAATTAATGCTGCAGTGAACATAGGGTGCATCTGTCTTTTTGAATTAGTGTTTTGGATCTTTGGGTAAATAAATACCCAGAAGTAGAATTGCTAGGTCATATGGTAGTTCTATTTTCAGTTTTTTGAGGAACTTCCATACTGTTTTCCGTAGAGTCTGCACCAATTTGCAGTCCCACCAACAGTGCACAAGGGTTCCCTTTTCTCCACATCCTTTCCAACATTTGTTTGTTGATTTACTGATGATAGCCATTCTGTAAGGTGTGAGGTGATATCTCATTGTGGTTTTGATAAGCATTTCTCTGATGATTAGTGACATCGAACATCTTTTCATATGTTGTTGGTCCTCTGTATGCCTTTTCTGTAGAAATGTCTATTTAGGTTGTCTGCCCATTTTTAAATTGGATTGTTAGTTTTTTTTAGTATTAAGATGCGTGAGTTCTTTATATGTTTCGGACATTAACTCTTTATCTGATGTATCATTGGCAAATGTCTTCTCCCATTCAGTAGATTGTCTTTATATTTTGTTGATGGTTTCCGTTGCTATGCAAAACTTTTAGTTTGATGTAGTCCCACTTGTTTATTTTTTCTTTTGTTCTCTTGCCTGAGGTGACGTATCAGAAAAAATGTTACTAAGAGCGATATCAGAGAGTTTACTGCCTGTGTTTTCTTCTAGAAGTTTTATGGTTTCAGGTCTTAGTATTTAAGTCTTTAATACAGTTTGAGTTTATTCTTGTATATGGTGTAAGAAGGTGTTCCGGTTTCTTTTTTTTTTTTCTTGTTTCCTTTTTTCATAGATAAAATAAACCCAAGCCTATGTGGTCATTTAATCTGTGTGTCTGTTTTTATGTCAGTACTGTGCTGTTTTAATGACTATAGCCTTGTAGTATAGTTTCATGTCAGGTAGTGTTATACCTCCAACTTCATTCTTTATCAAGATTGCTGTGCCTATTTGGGGTCTTTTATGGTTCCATATAAATTTTAGGATTATTTGTTTTAGTTCTGTGAAAAAATTTATTGGTATTTTTATAGGGATTGCATTGAAACTGTAGATTGCTTTGGATAATATGGACATTTTAACCATATTCTTTCTATCCATGAGCACAGTATGTGCTTCCATTCATTTGTGTCTTTTTCAGTTTCTTCATTGACTTATAATTTTCTGAGTACAGGTCTGTCTTTTACCTCCTTGGTTAAATTTATTCCTAGGTATTTTATTTTGCTTTTTGATGCAATCGTAAATGAGCTTGTTTTCATTTTTCTTTCTGATAGTTTATTGTTGGTATTTTAAGAATGCAACCAATTTCTGAATATTCATTTCGTATCCTAATACCTTTCTGAATTCATTTATCAGTTCTAACAGTTTTTTTGGTGGGATCTTTAGGATTCTTTTTACATAGTATTATGTCATCTGCAAATAATGACAGTTTTACTTCTTCATTTCCAATTTAGATGGCTTTTCCTTGTCTGATTGCTGTGGCTAGGACTTCTATGAATGTAATTCTTAATGAGAGAAGAATACAAGGTAGAAGTTCTATATAGGGTTTTCAAGTTATACTTTAGAGTCACTTCATGAAATGAGAGACATCACTGATAGAGTGTCTTGCTCATGTACCTACTGGGGAGAAAGTACCTGAACTGAGGAGAACTACTATAAAACCTTGTTATTCTGAATGTGATCCAGGGACCAGGAACTGATTTATATGCAGTAAAGTTCAAGAAGCACTGGTGTCACATTGCTCAGTGATTTCCCTTTGTTCAGCATTTCTGTCTGCTCTGTTCTCCACTGTCATTCCCCAGAAAATCTGCTGTTGGTGGAGCTCTGGTCATGGCTTTAAACACTTCACTTTCAAGTGCTCTCAGTCTGACAAAATGTCCTTTTTAATCTTTATCCCATGAAGATAATCAATTCTTTGTCCCATAAAGATAATCAGTTCATCAATTTTTCCAAATTCTCCAACTGTATCATCTCCTTTCACCTTCACTCCCTGGCTTGAACCATGGTCAGGCCTAACAACAATGCAGAGCTGCCATTCTAAAATTCCCTTTTTATCTGTTCTTCTGCCACTTACAAATTCTCAGCATTACTAACTCTGCCTTGCTGAAACCACATGAATTTGTGCCAGTACTATGTTTGCTACATTTTCACTGCAGTTCACAATAATTTTACTTATTACCAATCAATGTAATATGCTTCCTATAGTGACTTTTAAACCTTTTTTGCTCTTCACATATCCAGATTTCTTCTTTGTTTCTCTTACTTTCCATATTTTTTTCTCTTAAGGGAGATGATACAATTAGATGTGAACTCTATAGTTCTCTCCTTTTCGCCTTATGTTTATGTTTCTTTTTCTCACTTTTATTGTTATTTGTGAAGGAAAATACCCTTTTTTGCTTTTCATCTTGTTTCATCAGTTAACTAACTCTTTCTTTACTTGCATTTGACTTTTTCCTCTATTATTTTACTGTCTTCCCTACACAGACATGCTTTTGAGTTTCCTAAACTAAAAATAACGTTTTCTAGTCCCTAGCCCTCTCCATCATTTTTATCTCCTATTAGCACACTTAAAAAGGTAGTTTACTCTGCATTGTACACTTTATATTATTCACTCTTTAACCTAGTAGTTCTCAATTGGAAATATGTAATTAGATCCTTAGGGTTTTCCAACCTTTCTGATAAATATCTACTAAAATGCTTTTTAAATATGCAGGTTACCATAATTCTTCTCTGGAAATTGTGATTCAGGAGGTCTAAATTAATTTAGGAATTTGTGTTTTTAGCAGGAGCTCCATCACTTGACTGAATTCAAATTTCAGAGTGTGGGACTTGGGTCTGTGTTTTTTGAGAGCCTCTCAGGAAATTGACAATTCTTGGGCAGCCATTGCTGTCTCACTTTAACTTATATTATCCTTTTGAAACTGTTCTAAGATTACCAGTGACCCAATTTTCAAATGAAAATTTGTTAATGTTTTATTCTTTATAATTTTAAACTTATGAAAATAAAAGGGATAATATATAAATCCTTCAAGTTCTTACTCAGTTTTAATACTTATCAACTCTATAGACCTTTTTCATTTCTTCTATACTGTTACTTGTTTGCTTTACTTGACACTGTTGATAATTTTAGAAATTCAGTTAAGCCTTCTAGTTTATGGAGTATAAAGTAATGACTTTAGTAATGTATATACTTAAAGACATTTAGTGCATTTGTCATAAGTTAAAATGCTTCAAATAGTACTTATGTTTATGATAGAGAAAATAAAACTTCTATTGATAGAAAAAGGAATCCTGATTTCAAAAACTATTTTTCCTCATGTTTTTAGGGTGAGAATCCTTTTGAAATTCAAGATCATTCTCAAGATCAGCAAATAGGAGATGAGGAGGAGGAAGAAAAAATTGATGAACCTATTGAAGAAGAGGAAGAAGAGGAAGAAGAAGTGGGGGAAGGAGAGGAAGTAGAGGAAGCAGGAGAAGGTGGAAGAATAGAGGAGAGAGTGGGAGATATAGAGGAATCAGGGGACCTAGAGGGAGTGGGAGAAGAAAGGGCAGTCGGGGGAGGAGAGGCAGTGGGGGAAGGAAAGGCAGTGGGAGAAGGAAAGGAAGAAGAAGTAAAGGCAGAGCCTGTCAGCTTCCCTGTTGACCAATCTGAAGAAAATTAAATATAAGGTATCATATTTAAAAGAAGCTTTAAATTTCTGTCCTAATGTGGAAAAGGGTAAGAATTTAAATAGTTTAAAATATGAGTGTTAACACCCATGTTGCATGCATTCCACACATTAAAATTTGTTTTATATAATTTCTAAATGTTTGGCATTTGTTTAATAAAATGAAGGTGAGACTATTTTAGTTTAGTTTTTATAGCTACCAAACTTATATTCAATAAATTGTTTGTATTGATTTTTAAGCTTAGTGTTTATTACTTTATTGGTGTTAGGGTAACAGATGTGTATTGTTAGTATATCTATCCTAATCATTTGAACTTAAATGCTGCTCTTGGGAGTATATATTCAAGTGTGCATTAATGTTTTGAATACTTACCCTGGAAGAGATAAATTGGGCAAGTATTTTGTGCTATGTGTATTTTTTTACTGCATTGGACATTGAATAGTACTTTGCGTTAAGATACGCTTAAAGGCTTTTTGTGACCATGTTTCCCTTTGTAGCAATAAAATGTTTTTTACAAAAACTCCCTGGATTAGCAATTTTAAATGAAACAGCTCATCAATTAAATGAGTATTTAAAATCAGAATTTGCCTTAATGCATGAGTTCAGCTCACAGGTATTTCAAGACGATTGAGAAAACTTGAATTAAAGAAAAATTTTACCTCAGTCATCATTTTTAAAAAGTATTACTAAATATTTTTTAACATAATTCAAATAGTTGTCAGTCTATAACTGACCTATTTATACTTGTTTTAATTTATTTCTTTTCTCTGTACCTGTGTCAAATATTGAAATCATTTTGAAAATACATTTGAATACAAATAATTTTTCATAGTTGTGTTCTTTTGTCATGTCAGTTTGGCTGAGGAACCAAGAAACAAACTATCACTTTAAAAAAAAATTACTTCTCTCTTGACTGTTTCTTTCCTTTTTTTACATTTTATAGATCACATGCTTACTCAGAAAGAGAAGATGAGATTGATTGATGATCTATTTCAAATGACCATCTAAGTCACTGAAAAGCAGTGTTCTTTGAATCTTTATTCTGGCTTCTTGGAAGAGGAACTCAGTGAAATTAGCTTCTCAATTTTGAGGCATCAAATGGATCAATACATGGGCATATTAAGTAATTTTAAGGTGTTAAGTAGATGATTGTTTGGGCATTTGTAGAATTTCACAGGCAATTTCCCTGCAATTTAGCGAAGCTTTTAACGATAGATTTTTTTTTTTTTTTTTCCAGGAGAATGTGGGTTTATTGTTGTGAGCTAGATTTGCTTATCTTTCAGTTGGGAAAATCTAATAGGCATTTATATCCACTTGAAGGGATTTGGAGCCAAATAAGTATAGTTGAAGCCTGGAGACTAGATAGGATCCAGTTTTTACTAACAGAGTTCATAAAGCCTTTTTGCTCAGGAGTTCAAATTTTAAGAATATTAGGACTTGATTAACCCTATTTTCTTCTTTCTAAAAAAAAATAGTCATGGTAAGGCTAAGGTAAAAGGAGAGAATAAATTTCTTTGGGTTATAATTAGTAGATTCTTTTGGCAATAAGTAGGGTTTTTGTTTTTGATTTTAGGAAACTTTTGGAAAGAACCTTGTATAAAAAGAGTCTTGTGTAACAACTTCTAAGTAGATGTTTTAGAATGACAGGAAAGAGCATCTAAGTAGTAATTTTTATAGGAAACATGTAAAAACCTTTATTCAGACTAGCTTATTTGCAAGTTATTAATAAAGTGCATTTTGTTATTGTGCTTAATTCAGTAATTACAATTTATGTATCTTCTGTTAGATAATTTATAGATAGTTTGCAGGTAGATTAATTTTTGTGATCATTCATGTATATATTTTATACTTTTGTGATAAAGATTTATGTAATCTCTTTAATAACTTTTCAACTTCTGTTATCCTATTATTTTTCTTTATTAAAAAGTAAAACATTAGTTCTAATAACTAAAGAAATTTATTTACAACCTATATAGTTGTTTAGTTGTTTACAAACCTATACAGGTCTCTAGGAACTATCCTTTATTATTCCCTTTTTATCCCGATACTTCAACCTCTGTTCTGTCAGAAAGTTTGTGTTTTCTCCTCGTAAAATTTATCTGTCCGTTCTTCCATCTCTGCTGCTACCAACCCTGTTCAAGTCACCATCATCTCTTTCCTGGATTATTGAAATAGCTTCTTAACTAATCTTGCTTCCACTTTGAGTCTACTAGACTCAGTTTTCCACACAGAAGAATAATCATTTAAAAATGTATTTCAGATTACTCTGGCTTTCTGCTGCTTTTTATAGTTGTACAATCCAAACTCCTTATCATGGCAATCAGACCTGGCCTTGCTTTACAACTTTATATCATGCTATTCTTGTCATCAGCCATAATAGCCTTATGTTATTTATTTTTTTAATGAAGCTTTTTCCTATCTCCAGACCTCTGCACTTTCTGTAACCTATACCTGTCTACTTTCCTTGGTGGACTTCATATTTCAGGTCATCTTAAATATAGGAAGAGAATTTTCTGAGGAAATGGAACAGCAGTAGTGCTTAAACTTTCGTAGAAGTGAGGATTTGGGGGCGCCCATATACCAGCTTTGCTAGATCATATTCTTTGGAAATGGTATATTTTTAATAAGTGTCTCAGGTGGTTCTAATGCTAGTGGTCAGTGATTACATTTTGAAAACATTTATAAGGCTCTCAAATTTCTAATGCCT
Source organism: Macroglossus sobrinus (assembly GCA_004027375.1). NCBI lineage: Eukaryota > Metazoa > Chordata > Mammalia > Chiroptera > Pteropodidae > Macroglossus > Macroglossus sobrinus. The sequence goes on along the minus strand of PVKZ01003338.1, from coordinate 101,763 downwards.
GTGACTCTCCCATCTTAAGGCAGAAGTTTCTCTCCGTTAATGACCAGGCATGGGTTTGAAGGAACTTCCATGATATTTTATGAAAGAATTGGCATTCCTTTTACGGACCTCTGGGAATCAGAAAACTGGGCCTTGGTTCTTGTTTTTGTTCTTTTTCCCACATTAAGTTATTTAATTCTTACAACCATATTGTGAAGTCATGATAACAGGAATAGTATTTTACCCCTATAACACGCTCTCGTGTCATTCCCGAACTTGAAATACTTCATTGGCTTTCCATACCAGTTGATATAATGTCCAAATCCTTTTAGTGTGGCATCTGTGCCTCTGTGTGTTTTCTTCCTCCCCGGCTTCTCCAGCCTTGTATCTCAGTCTTAACATATTTATATTAACTGCCTATCTCTTTAAACATTTACATTTATGATTTTGCTTTAGGAGACAGTGGTTCCCAGAGTCGCCAAGATTCGACTATAACCTGACTATACTATAATATCTAGATATTTATATTTTATAAGATCCCACTAGTATAAAATATACCGATAATTTATAATAGTATAATATTTTAAAAATCTTCAATCCATTTTAATAGGTGAAATAACTGAAAATGCCTGTAGAAATTTGTATGTCAAAAGTCAATGGCATATAGAAAAAACTAAAGGCAAATGTTGGTAGTGCATGTTAAAACATTTGAGAATTCTTTTTTTTAGTAAGTTTATATGTAATCCTCAGATGTATATATCAATTTTCAAAGAGATTTTAGAGGTCTTTACATTAAAAATGCAAACTGTTATGAAAAGTATCTTGGAAATAAAACATAGTTGTTAAAATAGGAATCTATTTTAGGCCAAATTGCATAAAACATGGCTGAAAAACCAATTACTGGCTAGAATTTTGAGCTGAGTGATACTTTCAGATATTTACAAGAAAGGATCAAATAGAAATTATGAGAAAATTTAACAGACATAGAAGATCCAGGTAAATACCATCCATTTAAAATTAAACTTCAGAAGTTTAGCAGCCAGATATATAGAGGATTCACCATTGAATATCCTACATTTATATCACACTGCCAGATACATGGTAAGTGCTCAAGTGTTCATTTTTGAATGAATGAATGAATGAATTATTATAGTGTATATGTATGTATATATGAGTTCCAGAAGATGACAACATTTAAAAAAAAAAACTAAGGAGAGAAATAATAAGGAAGAAATGGACAAATTTGTAATCAAGCTAAATATTTGAACATAGTTCTTTCAGATATCAGATAAAGAGTTCAAAGTTGAAGACACAGGTTTTGAATCATACAGTTCACAAACTTTAATAGAGTATTTTTTTTCAAATATGAAAAATGACCATGACACAGGCCACAAAGAAATCATACAGGCTCCATCCTGTTTTCACCATGCAATAAACCAGAAATTAAGTGGATAGCAAATCAATTAATAAAAATAATTAGATATATAAAAGAAGGCATTGCTTTTGTAAATGCTTGCATTTTAAAAAATTTATGAAATTTTACAAAAGAACTCTTATTTAAGATGTTCCAGATTATGCAGAAATCTGAAACACCTCTATTTGGTCTCTGAGGCTAGCATACCCCTTGTTACAAAATACTATCCATCACAGAGAACTAGTAGACCAATCTCACTTAGGAACAAATGTAATCATTGAAAAAAATGCAAATTAAATCCAGAAGAATATGTTGTGGCAACATAGGGTGTAGCCAAAGAATACAACAACCTATTAATGTAGTGCAATACATTTGGAAATTTATTACTGTAACTTTTACATTTTAAATTTTTCTCATTAACAGTTTGGACCACAGAAGATTTACATGAAATATTTCAGCTTCTGTTGATCCTTCTCTCTATTTATATTGAAATAAGGATGCATATATTCTTTGTTGTATATGCCTTTGACAGGTAGAAGATTCCACTGCCTTTCTGTAATGTTGGAATTAAAGTTGAAATAAGAAATATCACAGGAAGTATGAACTGTTTAGACGCTAGTTAACTCTTGAAACATTTCTTCTCAATATCCTTTTGTAGTCTGGGAATATGATTTTTTGCCAAATTTTAAATATGTGGGTTTATTCATTTTTTCCTTTTTATCATTTTTATTAATGCACTATTTGGATATATTAGTTGAACTGTATGAAAATGCCATTATTTGATTGCTTTTGACCTACAAAAATGGTGGTATAATATGTAACATTATAGCTTATAAAACATTACTGTTTTAAAAACAAATGAGAAAAATGCGATAATTGTGACATGTTAAAAAACATTTTCTAAAATTTGGCACTAGGAATAGAAATAAACCTTTTGTTTTCAATCTTATTAGTTTCAAGTATACAGTACATTGGTTAGACATCTATATAGTTTATAAAATGATTCCCGATTGCTCTTTCCTCTGGCTCTGCACTTAGCCATTACATTAATGCTAACTGCATTCCCTGTGCCATGCTTCCTATCCCCATGACCACCTGTCAACTAATATTTACTACTTTAACCCTTAACTCCATTCTTTCAACCCCCCAACCTCCCTCCCCTCTGTCACCAAATTATCCTCTATATTTGTGTCTGTTTTTGATTAGTTCTTTTTGTTCCTTAGATTCCGCATATAAGTGAAATCATATGGTATTTATCTTTCTCTGACTTGTTTCACTTAGCATAATAACCTCTAGATCCATCCATGTCATTGCAAATGGTAGGATTTAATTTTTTTTAATGGCTGAGTAATATTCCATTGTATATATGAACTGAAACTTCTTTATCCATTTGTCAGTTGATGCGCATTTAGGTTACTTCCATATCTTGGCTATTGTAAATTGTGCTTTCTTGAACATAGGGGTGCAGAAAAAAACCTTTTTAACTTGGCTAAGGATATCTACCAGAAACCTTCAGCAAATGTTCACATTCACGTTAGGATCAAGCCTGTTGGCTATACAATAGTCATTCATCCAAAATAAAAATAATAGGGAGTGATAACACGGTCATTATTTAAGGCAGTGTGATTGTGGAGACAATACATACAAGAGAATTAAAAAACTTAGAAATATAAAGTAGTTTTATTTACTAATCCAACATATGCAAATCTAGCTTTCAATAGACTAGTATCAGACAATTGGAAATGTGATTTAAAAATTCTCATATACTATTCAGGAATTAATGGGAAAAGTGCAGACCCACATGAGGAAAACTGCATTTGTAAAAGGTATAAAACACCTAAATGCATAAACAAACATTCTGTATTCCTATTTTTAAAACTCAGTATTGTCCAGGTGTCAGTTACCTTTAGATGAATTCATAAATTCCAGTGGGATTTTGTTACTAAGAATTAGTGTTGAGTGTGGGAACAAATTAAAAATAACACTGGCTTAAGTAAGCTTGAAGTGACATTCTCACAAAAAATCATAGGGGTAGTGCAGGGTTGGTGATGCCCTTCCAGAAGTCAGGGACTGATCCTCTCTGAATTGTTCTGCCATCTTCAGAACCTCTCATCTCATCATCCTGTATGTATTTCAGTCAGTGGAGAGGACGAAGAGAACAATGTCATGTACCTTCACTGTAAGAACAGGTCCCAGAAATTGCACCTATGTTTCTCCATTAATAGCATTGCCACAAGACACACCTGCCAAAAAGGCTGAAAGTGTATGTATTCACTTTGGCCATGTGTCCAGGTAAAAAAAAGCAGAGGTTCTATTTAGTTAAGGGAAAAATGGGTATTAGGGTACTACCAGCAGTATATGCCATTTAAGCTGATTCAGAAATTATATGTACAAAGTCACCAAGAAAAAAAAAAGGAAAATTTGGCTTATGTTTCTTATTAGAAACATGACAAAACTATAGTAATATGTTAAATAGATAAATAAAACATTACAGGAACAGACTCATGTAATATGTAGATATCTAGTATATGATAAAGACATAATTTTGATTCATTAGTAGAAGAGAAAGTAGCTTGTGAGTGATTTGGGGACAGTAGAACAGCCACATTGGGGGAAGAATAGATAGATGCCTATGTCACAATACACAAAAATTTTAGGTAAATTAAAAAGAAAAGTTAAACCATGAAAGTACTAAAATAAAATGTAGGGAAATCTTAATGTTGGGGTGAAAGTCTTTCTAAGCAAAATATAAACCCCAGAAGACATAGGAAAATATGGATAAATTTGGTACACAAAAGACACTAAACAAAGTTGAAAGAGTAACAGAAGGGGAGAAAACATTTGCAGTATGTGTATATAGGAGACAAAAGAGTAAGTCATTAAAGAACTTTATCTATTATTGAAATGACATATTCGAAGATTTTAATAACCACTTGATGAAAACAGGCACACTTGCAAATGGTCGATGGCCAAATAAATTGTTTCACCTTATTTGGAGGGCAATTTGGAAGTAACTAGCAAAATTTAAAATGCACATACTATTTGATCCCACCTATAAATAGCTATTTATTTGCCTGAAATCACAAATTCCTGAAATACACATGAATGCAGAGATAACTTACTTCCTGTAATTTAAAATGTACTTTTTTTTACTATTACCAGAGGTGTCAAAAAAAAAGGTTTTTACACAACAAATACTACCTGGCTGACAGTGATGATAAGATGCCATCAACTGTAAGATATATTCCAACCCCAGAGATAATAAAATGTGAGGGGGAAAGTATGTCTAAGAATTGCTGAAGAAGGGTAATTTTAAAAGAACAGTCTCTGCAGTATTATTTGTAATAAGGAATTGGAAACAATCTAAATATTCAGCAATAAAGGGAATAATTAAATCATGTATAGTTATAACAGTCGAATAGTTTATAGCCATTAGATCTATCTGTATGCTTTGACATGGGAAAATCTCCAAGATACATTGTGAAGTGGAAAAAAGCAAGTTACAGTATAATGTATATATTAGAGTTTTACACAGGAAAATCATGTATAGGTATATATGTAAATATATAAATTCTAAACTATGTATAGGAATACATAAAATAAAAATATACAAAAAAATCTGAAAGGAGACTCAAATAGTGTTTACATGTGAGGGGGGAAGTTGCATTGAGAAAGCAGTGACTTTTTAAAAAAAACTTTGTTTCCATTTTTTTTTAAATAGTAAGGATATAACCATGTATCATGTTTATAATATAAATATTTAAAAGGAATGAAATAAACACTAAGAATTGAACCACCCAGATAATAGCACTAAGTTTTTGTTAATTTCTTTCTAATCCATATTTCTTTGCAACTAGGTAGATGTTGATACTGTTTCTTGAGGTAGGAGAAACGGGAAGAGGTGCTGGTTTAGGTGAAGAAGATGATAAATCAATCTGGGGGTATGTCAAGTTAGTATTGCCTGTAGGACACTGAATTGGTGATATCAAGTAAGCAGTTGGATATGTGAGCATGGAACTTAGGAGAGCTCATGATCAACTTACAGTGTTAATACTTTTTCAAATGATGAATTTTAATATTCATGTGTCTGACACCAATAAAAGTGTAATTTCTTGTGGCAGCATTGTGTAACACAGCTTTTTAGCCTTGGAATTCACATCTCACTTCCCTGCTGTTCCCAGCTCCCTACTCTAGCTGTATCGTTTCCTAGTGTTGTCTATCTTGGGAAAAATATTTAAATTAAGAAAATTCCCTTTTCTCATCTATAACATGAAGATAATCTTACCTTACTTGCACGCTGTTAGAAAAATTAAATGAGTGTAAGTAAACACATATCACTATCTGGGATGCTTAGTTGGTTCTCAAAATTTTTTAGTTTTCCTACTGTTACCTAAATGTCAGAGCTAATTTATTCATTTATTTTTAATTATCAATAAAAGAGAAAAGTGTGTATTGGCTTGGTAAATCATTATGTAAAATCAATACAGAAATTTAGATGTTTTTCAAATTTATTTTAACGATTTTGGATCTTTCATAACTTGTTTTGAAAGTTATATCTACTCATTTCTCCATAAAGTTTGTGCAGGACTTTGGTCAAAACGAACAAAATCATAACATGATAATTTGATAAAACTGAAGGGAAATAATTCATGAGTGTCTCATATAGCAGAACCAATGATAATTATTCCCAATAACTCTTCCCTTCAGCATCAGAGGTTCTTAACTGACAAGGATGTTAGTAACCTGCTAATAATGTTAGAGCTCCAAACTAGGCCATGCACAAAGAGTTAAATAACTCTCCTCAACAGAGATTTGAATTGCTTGTCAGTGCTGAGGTCCCTCTCACTGTTAAATGACAGATGTTTTCCTGAAAATCCCTTGTATCTCTTCCTGTGATATAAAGTTCAGTGCTACAACAACAGGGTGGTATTCTTTAATAACTGTTAAATTTATTCTTTGGAGACTTTAACTAAGATGTCCTATTTGCTTCTAGAGGACTCCCTTGACACCTAAGTCTACATTTTCTTTTTGCATAATGCCGAAATTTAGAGCCACCAGGCTCCTTGTTGTATAGCTCCTTGGTTCAGTATAACCAAAATACTCATAAATCTCTTTTTCTTCCAGTAGCTTTCTGCAGCAGCTGGGGTATGATAGTGATGTCCCTGACCTATAATCCAGACAGCCCTAGGGTGAACAGAAGACCAATCCAAAGCTACTGCATCAGATAAAATGATGTTTGCACAACTCAGTGTCCTCAAGAGCTAGTCATGTAATACTCCCAATTTGTATTCTGCATCAAACTCCTTTTACAACTTATAAACTTCCTATAGGGAACAAATATATCCAGCTAAAGGATGCTGAACATATGACTATGTAATGCCATTTTAAACACAAAAGGAATAGGCTAAGCCTTTTCCACCCTAGAAACTGAAAGCTATAACAGAACCCATAATTTCTATTTAAGTGTAACATTCTTCAACTTGGAATTTTAATCAAGTCATGTTTTCCTGAGACCCTGGATTTGATATGCAATGCTAGGGATATGACTGATTAATGTAAATATTTGAATTGTATATATCATGAGATTTAAGTACTTTATTCACATTCATCACAAAATGTAATTGGTTTATTATTTGTACTTTATTGTCTTACAATTGCAGCTAATTAAATAATTTCTATTATCACATTAATTGCATTAGAGAAGCCTTGACTAAATGATATATTTGTGTTTTTATTTGCATGTTACTTCTTAATTCTCTCATTCTAGGTCAAGGATTCTCAATTTTGGCACTGTTAATATTCTGGACTGGATAATTCTTTGTTATAGAAAGCTTTCTTTTGCATTGTAGGATGTTTAGCAATATCTCTGGCCTCTACTTAATATATTCTAGTAGCATACCGTAGTCATGCAATCAAAAATGTTGACAAATATCCCCTAGAAGGCAAAATCTCCCTCAGTTGAGAATCACTGGACTAGGTATATTAAAAATAGTCGGATATGGGGTTTGAACTCTACATGTTCTGCTTGAAGATATTTGGATTAAAAATAAAAGCTACCTGAAATATAGCTGTTCTAGGAAGCATTCCTGGGTTTTCTTGACCTTTTTTTTCTCTACCCACAAATAAACCGTGCTGTAGTTGTTTCTCTACTCTATGCTGTAGGCCTCTGTTTTCTAGAAAGGAATTTTTCTTTTTTCCTATCTCCAGCTAGCACAGTGCATGGCACATGAAAGATGCTCAAAAAATGAACTGGTTAGAAGAATGTTACAGTTATGTTTTTTCTTGAAAATATACATCTATAAATATACAGCCACCCCTTTTAAAAATAGATGTGTCCAGCTGTTTTATTCTTCTTTGCACTATCTCTTTATTTTTCTAGTTTTGTGAGACTGTTTTCATGACTCATTCATTATTTATTCACCTTATATACATTGAGTACTTACTATGTGCCAGAAATTCATGCTAGGAGCAAAAGATACAGTAATGAACAAAATGGACATAATCCTTGTCCTTAGAAGTCTTACAAATGTTTAAAAGGCAATTAAAATTCAGAAATAACTTACTTAGGTCTGTCTGGCAACACTGATTTCCAAACAAATTAAAATCATGTAGGACCTAGAAACCACCTTTAGGTACAAGGCACCTAACACCTAGGCTTCAAGTGTTTTCCTTCTGCTCCAGAGATCCTAAATTTCTTCTAGATTTTTCTACACTCCAAAACACCAGAGGAGGAAATTTGTTGTCAACAGTGGTGGGATTATCTTTAGGTTATAATGAGGAGGCAGTGCTCTGTTCTTTAACTGGTCTCTTCTAAACAAAGACCTGCCAGGAACCTAGAGAGGCAGAGCAGCATTCCAAGAGAGCACAAGATTTTGAGTGAGAGAAAAAAAGTGTTGAATAGCTTTCTTTCTCCTCTAGTTACCAGTGTATTCCTAAATTTCATTAGGATTAATCAGTTGTCTGTGGGTACAGATAGAATATGGTTACAAAATAATTCAAATTCTTCTGCTTTCACTCCTACCTGCCCTCTAACTTACTCTCCCTGGTTTCCCTTTCAAGTACCCCCACCCGCACCCCCACCTCACTTCAGCTTTCTGCATACACCCAGGAGTGTCCCACAGATGTTCATGAATATTTGCTCACACTACATGCCATCACTGCTGCGTACTAATGTCTCTCTACATGGCATCTGTAAAAGCTTCATTTTACTCTACATTTGGTACCATGTGAGTGACACTATGTGATCCTACAAGTGTCTTTCTGACCTCATCTCCTACCTGACTCGCACTTATTAAGCCGCAGGTTCACTGGCCTTTCTGCTCCTCTGATTCATCACACTTGCTTCTGTCTCATAGTCATTGTATTTTTTTTTTTTCCTACCTAGAACGCCCTTTCTAAACCACTGCATCACTGGGTCTCTTTCATCATTCAGCGAGGTTAAGCTGCAACTTTCTCAGAAAGTAGTAGTCGTTCTTTAACCCCATTATCCTTTCACTACTCACTATGTCTAAAATCATTTCATATATTTATCACCTGTCTCTTTCACTAAAATGTAAATCCCATGAGAATAGGAAGTTTTTTCTTTGAATTCAGCCCTGGATTCTTAGCAATTAGAAATGGTGGCAGGCACTCACTAAATACTTAATGACATAACTAATTAATCAACTAATGCTGCCACAAATGCACAGGCATCTATGGGTGAGCACTGGTATGTGGCAAAATGGGAAAGACATCCTAATTTGCATTATATTGTATTAGGTTTCTGAATTTCAGCACCATTGACATTTTGGACCAGATAAAATTTTTGTTGTGGGGGCTGTCCTGTGCATTGTAGGATGTTTAGCAGCATCCCTGACCTCTACTAGATACTAGTTACCCCTTTCCCCATCCCACCAATTTAAGACAACCAAAAATGTCTCCAGACATTGCCAATGTTTGCCTGGGGGCAAAATCTCCTCTGGTTGATAACCACTTTATCAGAGAGATCTCAAAGCAGGGAAACTTGTGTACCTATCACAGAGTTTTTGGAGATATTTATTTTGGTCATTTTCATAATCATGCTGTATAATCTACCCAAAGCTCAGTGGCTAACAACTATGTACATATTTTTTGTTGTTTGTTCTTACTCATGTGCCTGCAGTTGGCCTAGGTTGAGCTGGTCTTGGTGGGCTCAGGTGGGTTTTGTTTCAAGCTGCAGATTTGATCCAGGTACATTCCAAATAGCCCTCATTCTCTGTGGATCAGTCAGTACCTGAGTCATAGTGAAAAAAAGATGTGCAAAAAAGCAAGCCCATCATGCTCGCATTTTTCAAGCTTCTATTTTTGTTATATTCTCCAATGTATCATTGACTAAAGCAAGACACACAGCCAAGATGATAGTCAAAGGGCAGGGACATGTACCACTTAACAGCGGGAGGTAGAGGGGACTGGATATTTGCTGCATGGTAATCTGAACTATTACATAGATCTTTCAATTTTAACCCACAGTTTTCTATTTAGACATAAAACCAGTAGATACTAGAGCAGGAGACATATCTGAGTGATAATCCCACTGAAATCTTCCTTGACAATTAAGGTTTTTTGTAGTGGTTTCTTCTAGCTTTTCCCCAGACCCCTCATACCCCAGTTCACACAGCAGAGCTGGAGTTCATGTATAGTTTTATCTGATTTCAACGTTTTGCTCTTAACTCTGTTATGAGTACAGTTTAAATGGTGAAGAAATTTTAAACTCTGGGAATCCACAGAACTTGTTAGACTCTCAAACTTAGAGTTAACCAGTTACTTGAGCTTGGGAAGGACATAATGACTGAAATTCAGCTATCTGGTAACATTTTTCAAATTTATTCAAATACTTATTGAATAACAAACATACACAATGCTCCCTGCTAGGTACTGCATGTGAGCAGGGCATAAAATATGAGTGAAATATTGACATATTGCTACTGTGCTTATGAAAATTTCAGGCTAGAAGGGAAAGTAAATATATACCAAAAATACACATTGGAAGGTGATACATATTAGACTGTAAGATACACAAGGATAGAGATCATATCTGTTTTTGTTTGCCCCACTCTGCCCAGACCTATAATACATTCCTGTACACAGCAGGAACTCAATGAATATTTGCTCATTTGAACAGAAGAAAGAAACAGAATGAGATTGGACTTCAGTGAAAGAAAGATTTGTTTCAGTTGAAATGACTAGGGAAGACTTTATAGAAGGAATGGCATTTGACCTAGGACTTGTAAGATATGTGATTAGGACATGAACTGGGGGTGATGGAGGTGGTGGAGGAAAAGCATTCAAGAAAGAAGTATCAGCAGGAGCAAAAGCAAGGATTCTAGGCAACAGCATACGCTCCCATGTGGCTGCGGTGCAGGGCTCTTGACTATGGTAGAGGAATCAGTTGGTGGCAGATCAAGGAGGGCCTTGAATGCCAAAGTGCGTGGGTTTTATTCTGAGGTAGGGGAGACAGTGAAGTGACATGAGCTGAGCTCTGCTTCAGGAGGATAAATCCATCAGCAATTTTAAGATGTTTTGGAGTGAAGAAAAGCTGGGATGAGTTGGACAGTGCAGTTAGAAGGTTAGTGTGACATTCCATACAGAGATAGCAGGGGCCCAGTGAAGGCCTAACCAGGGTGCCAATAGAGAGGAGGCAATAGATTTGAAAGATGTTAATGGGAGCAGGCAGTACTTGCAATTCATTTGATGCAGGGAGCCAGTGAGAGGGAAAACTAATCAAAGACTGTATAGGATTTTTTTTAAAACTTGTGTGACTGGAGAATTGTAGTGCCATTTAAAGAAACCAAGCTCACTGAAGGAAATCCTCATATTGGCTTGTTTGTGAGGAAAAACACTGTTAGGTTTTGGTCGTTTCGAGTTGGAATGCCTTGTTTGTATCTAGGTAAGAGCAAAGCCTGTGGTAAGGGTTGGAGATTTTCCATTAGCATGGAAGTGATGGCTGGTGTCAGAGCACAAACAGGGAGATTCTGGGAGACAGTGCCCTTCAGCGTGATGCCGCCATGCAGGGCCTCGCAGTGATTAGCGCTGTGGCTAGGTCACCAGTATTTAGGTAATAATGGGGTCGAGATGATAGAGGATGTTTTTGAAACCCTTAAGTTTTGAGGTGTGTGTGTGTGTGTGTGTGTAAGAAGTTGTTCAATGATTTAGCGATTTCCAGTTCTCTTAATTAAAAGCAGTTTTTATAGTGGAAGGCAGAGGGCAGCAGAGTCCCACTTTTCAAAGGAGATTCAGGCCCTAACTTCAGAGGGAAGGTTTTTTGTTTTCTTCTCCCTGCATTTTGTTGTTGTTGTTAATACAATTTTACCCCTCTTTCAAAATTAGAAGACATAATTTGTTTCCTAAATTGCAGCCTTTGGCTATAGCATGAGTATCCAAAGCATTACTGCTTGTCTCCAAGCTGATTAGGTCATCCTCTTTTAAAGAAAGCAGTTAAGAACTTACTTGTGACGGTCTCATGTTATTTCAATGAAGGTATAGGGGTAGATTTGCAACATAGAAGTTTTAACTTGAGCACTAACTCCATCTTGAAGACTACGTTTTTTTAATTTAAAGAAAAAATTTAAGTATCACAGTAACATTTTAAGATACATTTTGTATTATAATTACAGTCATTGTAAGTTCAGCCCTCACTCCTTGTTGCTTCTGTTGCCTGGGTTCCTCAAGTCAGGCTGGCCTGGTGTAAGGGTGGGAAATGCAGCCACACTCACAAAGGGAACCTGTATTTAACCTCACTCACTACTACAGCACCTCTAGTCCTTTCCAATCTCGTCATTTTCTCTCTCAGCCTCCAGCCACTCTCTAGACTGCCTGTGTGTAGGTTACTCATTTCTGTTCCTAATACTTAACTGTGCTGTCTTCCACCAGGTGATGTCACCACTGTGCCCTGAGCAGTGGGTCCCACTGTTGCCTTTCAGTGTGCCAGTCATGCTGGATCCCTTGCAGAGCTGCGGGGCTTGCTTCTCCCTTTGTGCTATTCTTTGTTATGTGGATAAGGACTGTATCTACCTTGTACAGTTACCATATCTGTAGCACCAGCACTATGCCTGCTGTGGAATAGGCGTTTGATAATTTTTTTGGATTATTATTGAATAAGCACTAAAGCTTTTTCAGCCCAATGTCTTATGGAATTCTAACTAAAAATAAATTTTAAGAAAACAGTTTTTTTTCAGTTCTTTTACTCTTACTTCTTTTCTTTCTTGGCGTTAGACATGTGTCATGTGGATAAATGCAAAAAGCAAATTCTCATGGGTTTCAGGAAGAAGGCGGGGCTACGTGTAGATAACTGGGTGCTCAAAGCCAATGGCCGAGTTGGGATGAGCCTGTGGCCGGAACTGGCATATACATCTTTGGTATTGCTCTGTAGTCTGGTCACCACACTGTTATTATTCCATTCTTTGCTTATACCATTCCCCTTAACCTCCAGGCCTTTGTGATATTATTTTGCGTTTCATGAATTTCTTTTTCCGGCCCTACGTTTTCCTTTTCCCCTCATATCATTTATCGCTTTCTATTATGTTTGTTACCTGTTCTTTCATCCTCCTACTAGAATGTCAACTCCATGGGAGCAGGAATCTTTTTGCTAATGGATAGATTCAAAAGCACATAAAATATTGCTTGGAACATAATAGGTACTCAGTAAATATTTGTTAAATGCACAAATGGATCCTCAAAGTTTCAACTGAAATGTTATTGCTTCCGTGAAGCCCTCCATGCCAAATTTCTACTCCTAGTCCTGGGTAAAGTTTATTTATCTGCCCTCTATATTACCATAGCTCTTGGCTTATATTTGCATTATAGCACATATCCTACTGTTTGACAGTTGCTTTATATTTTGATTAAAATGATAATAAAATAATGTAACAGAAAGTTAAGTTGAAGTTTTGATCAAAACACCAAGATGCAATCAGTATGAAATTTCAGTCAGGTAACATTCAAAGATAGAAATTTCCATGAGTTTCTGGACTCTTAGGAAAAAAACCTCACTCACATCATGGATATTGAAGGATCAAGAAAGTGGAGGTGAGAAGAGTTTTGATGAGAAGGATTTCTTTTGAAAGAGTTGTATTGAGTTCTCCACCCCCACCGGGAGGAGCGAGGAGGGTGCTCTGCCATCACCTAGAGTCAGGAGTGAGGCTTCAAAGGGACCACATGGAGACATGTGTTTCTGGCAGTTAGGGAGACAAGTGACTATGTTTTGAGTCTTGCCTAGAAATTGCAAAGACTGGCTGGCCAGCATCTCTGATGGCAGAGGAAGAGGACACTCCCAGGGATTGTTGGGGTATATTGGAGTCTCCTTTAGAGCAAAAGTGAGCCACGAGGGAGTCTGAGCCAGTCTGGAGTCCTTATAAATCCTTCCCAAGATTGCTGCCTGGAAGCTCCCCTGCAGGAGAACCATAGAGAAAAGTGGCCAACCAGTGTAAGAACATTTCCTTTGTAAGAGGAAGAGTAGTCAATATTCTTTCTTTATTTTCCTTTTTTTAGAAACAAGCTCTGCCCCGTTTTATTTAAAAATTTACATAATTTACTTTTCACCAGTCTGTTCTAGCATGCTTCTAATGCCATGAGAATCATCTGGATCAATGATAGCTAGTGTGCATACTCTGTGATATTTTCTACATGCTGTGCCCAATTCAAAATTATTGCCACTGTAGTGATGAATACCAGTCTTGGCCTACATGGCATAGTACTCTATTTCAGATTTCCTCAAGGCTGGATAGTTTTTGCTTTGCCTTGTCTGTTCATTTTTAGAGTCTGCTTGTACCCCAGCACGTACTTTCCACTTTTCATAACAAGTGGAAGCCTAGAGTTGATGAACTCCAGGGACTTTTTCATCTTCTTCGTGGCCACCATCTTCCTGCTTTAGATGCGGGATGGCCCCCAACCAAGAACAGCTGCCTCTAGTATTCTTAAAAAATTTTTTTGTGGGGGAGGAGGCTTTGAAGAAATTGTTAGACAGAAAGGGTCATCTTTAAAGACCCAAAGCAAAGAAGACCCCAAATGCAAGAAAATGGCCCCAAAGAGAATTAGTCAAAATAAGAACAACTTTCTGTTCCTCTTTACCTCTCTTCAATCCCACATTTTTTCCCCCCTCTGGCAGGGTGAAACCTAGTGACAAGCTGGGGAGTGAAGAAATGCTGAGGGCTGGGAGGCACTGTGGGGAAAGGGGAAGACTAATTCCTTTCTCATTGAATGCTGCCAGCCTTCAGCAAAACCCCAGAAACGACTTAACATTAAACTAGGTTAGAAGTTGTATTTCTTTCATGGGACTGGGCATTCTGATTCCTGAATGAAGACAGTTTTCATGACTTAAAGTGATTTGAATACTCTTTATTATCTAGGAATCTTCAGAAATGTTAGATGACATCTGAGATTTTGTCTAGGGCTAGCAGAAGTACTCTCTCCACTCTGCAGACATTTTAAAGAAACAGTAGAATCGTACTTTTTGATCACCTCCCAGGAGTCCTGCTTGTTCACAGTATCAGTGACAATAATCATCTTAGCTAATGTTTATTGTGTGTCCACTGTTTTCCAGGCACTATGCTAACTATTAATAATATATTTATGATTCTGGCCAAGAACCCTATGTGGTAGGAACTCATCTGATTTTATATACTGGAAAACTGAAATTGAAAGACATTAACTAACTTCCCTGAGGTTTACACACCAATTAGAAGTATAGTTAGCATTTACACCCAGGTGCTCTGACTATGCCTTATTCTTTATTAGAATCAAATTTCCTCAGGAATAGGGCTGTGTTCATGTCTCTATTCTCCATGCACAGCATGAGGCCTGACATTTCGTGCTCCACAAAAGTTTTAATTAATGAACAGTACGTAGATGTTGTTGGTAATATTTCATGGGAACACATACAGAATTCAGCGAAATGTAGTAATGAGGAACTTAGGCTTTGGAGTCAGTTGGCATGGGTTTGAATTCTGGTTCTGCCTCTTCATGGATGTTCTGTTTTGGGGAAATTACTTAACCTCAGTTTCTCCTTTATAGAATGGAATAATAATGTCTACATTACAGTGTTGTGCTGAGGACCAAAGAAGATAAAGATTATATAAAGCACCTGACCATACCTAGCATTTAGCACACAGTAAACATACTTACCATAGCATGAGACTCAACAATATGATAACGTTTACTTATTTGGGTTTTGTGTTATATTAGATTTCTTAATTAGCAAAGATAGAGTTTGTTAATGGCAGATCATTAGACCCAGCTGTAAACAAAATTGTGAAGTGCAGTTGAAGCTCTTGACCAACCCACATGCTGTCTTGTGCCATTGACTGACTGGACTCTCCTGTTAGTTGGCTGCTCTCCAGTGTTCCCGTGTGCACCTGCTCCCCTGGTAAGGTGTGTTATTATGTGAGTCCCTGTGCTTGTTTCTAAATCTGCTTATTTGTAATTATAATTTCATTAAATTAATTAAATTTAATTAAATTATAATTTAATTAAATATTATTTAAATGAATAATTTAAAGATTACAGTCATCCCTCTGCCTTTCTTTTTCCTTCTTTTTCCTCATGCTTTCTTCTGTTCCTTTTTTTAGTAGAAAGAGCTGAGTAAACTCATTCATAATAAGACATAAATGATTGCTGATCCCCCAGAATCAGTTATATTTTAAAGGAGTCTAATGCTCTAGCTAAAGGAAGAAAACTCTAATTGTGAAGTTGGGTACCTAGGGCAGGGTGATTGTTTCACCCTGTCCGGAAACATGTCATATGTCCTCCTTGATCTCCACTCTGCATACTTGGAAGTCGGGTATTCTTTCAGTTACAGTTGCACATTGTATCTACATGTCCATTCATACCTTGGGCCAGAGTAAACATAGGCTAATCATCTAATTGGCATTTTTCTTACTTCACTGAGGGTGGTACAGCATACATTATAATTAAATTTGGAAGCAGAACTTATGTTATAGCACTTCAGCCCACAGAATATACTTCCAACTTTTATTCTTTTGTGGCAAACCCCACATAATCCCAGAGCTATTTAGTCTATGGTCTTTTGAATTCCCACAGGGTGAAATATGTCATTCATTTATCTTTGCACACTGCCTTGATAAATGCTTACGGAACAAAGGACTTGATTCCCACTTAATATATGACCATCTTAACTTCTCTTTAATGCAGAAGTAAGAACACGATGCAATTGGGAATCATACAGTTGGAAAAAGACTTAGGGAAATTGTAATCCGGCCATCTCATTTTATACGTGAGGAAATTAAACCAAAGAGAAGTGAAGTGACTTGCCGAAGGTCATACAGTGAATTAGTTTCAGACTTGGATTTAGAACCCCAGGGGTTCTGACTCCTCACCTGGGGCTCTCTTGCTGTTCTAGCTACTATATTTGAAAAATGTATAACAATATCTAACATTAATTGAGTGATTACTGTGTCCAGATGTAATTAGTAGCCCTTTATGTTTATTACTTCATTTCATTCTCACAACCACCCTATGAAATGAGTCCGATTACTACCATGTTTAATAAATAAAGAGACTAAGGCATAGAGAGGATAAGTAACTTGTACAGGTCAAATGGTAGAATCAAATCTTGAAACTAGGAATTTTGGCAGAAGGTGCTAAGGATAGATGGATATTTCTTTGATTCTTCATTTTTTAAAAAACGAGATAATCAATATATATTAGTTTCAGGTGTACAATGTGATTTTATGTATATATAGATATACATAAATATATATGAAATTATCACCATAATAAGTCTAGTTAACATTCATCACTACACAGTTACCATCTTTTTTTCTTGTAATGAGAACTTCTATGATTTACTCTCAACAACTTTCAAATATACAATAAGCATTATAACTATAGTCACTATGCTGCACATAACATCCTCAGGACTTATTTATAACTGGAAGTCTGTACTTTCTGACCCCTTTCACACATTTTGCTCCCCTCCCTCTGGCAATCACCAATCTGTTCACTGTATCTACAAGCTTGGTGTTTTTTTTTTTTTTTTTTTAGATTCCACATATAAGTTAGATCATACAGTATTTGTCTTTCTCTGTCTGATTTATTTTAATATAATGCTCTGAAGTTCTGTCTAGGTTGTTGCAAATGGCAGGATTTTCTTCTTTTTATAGCTGAATAATGTTCCATTGTATATATAATTCATATTTTCTTTTTCCATGCATCCATCAATGAACACTTAGGTTGTTTTCATATCTTGGCTATTGTGAATAATGCTGAAATAAACATGGAGCTGCAGATATATATATATTTTTTTCATTTCCTATGGATATATACCAACAACTAGAATATCTGGGTCGTATGATAGTTCTACTTTCTAATTTTTTGAGAAACCTCCATACTGCTTCCATTGTGGCTGTGCCAATTTACATCACTACCAACAGTGCAAAAATGTTCCCTTATTTTACATTCTCACCAACACTTGTTATTTCTTATCTTTTTTTTTTTTTTTAATAATGGCCATTCTAACAGATGTGAGGTGATATCTCATTGTGGTTTTAATTTGCATTTATCAACCCCTGGTGATAAATGATGTTAAGCACTGTTTCATGTGTCTTTTGATCATTTCTATGTCTTCTTATGAGAAATATCTATTCAGGTCCTCTGCCTATTTTTTAATAGTATATATTTTTTCTGTTTAATTATATTGGTTCTTTATGTATTTTGAATATTAATTCCTTGTCAGATATATGATTTGCAAATATTTTCTTCCCTTCAGTAGGTTGCCTTTTCATTTTGTTTATGGTTTTCTTTATTGCACAGAAGCTTTTGGGTTTGATGTAGTCATACTTATTTATTTTTTCTTTTGCTTTTGGTGTCAAATATAAGACTGATGTTAAGAAGCTTACTGCCCATGTTTTCTACTTGTTTATGGTTTTAGGTCTATTTATGTTCAGGTCTTTAATCCATTTTGAGTTAAATTTTGTATGTGGTATAAGATAGTCTCTCTCTCTCTCTCTCTCTCTCTCTCTCTCTCTCTCTCTCTCTCTCTCTGCCAAAAACTTTATCGTTTCCATTTGGTCCATGGCTTGGAAAAGAGCTCCAGGATGAAAAGCTGACTCAGAGGCTGCAGGAAGAGACTAAGCCTGACTCCAGGAGATGCAGAGGGGTCCCTCAAAGACTACTGGACTCCAGAAGCCCCTACTTGTGCTTGAGGGTGAGCCTTTGGAAAAGATAGTTGCCCCTCTCAGCCTGGAGCTGGCCAGCCTGCAGAGGTTAGCCAGGTGGTCACCAATCTTCTTGATGAGTTTCACCTGCTCATCTAGAAAGTGGCTCTCCAGGAAGAGATGGGAGTTTGTGCTGGTAGAGCCTAAGGCATGGAAATCCAAAAAAGCCTCGTTTGGGTTCTTCTCCAGGACTGTGATAGCTTCCATGAAGTCTAGGGTTTTACCCCACTCATCTTGGGAGGCCTTTTGTATATCAAAAAGAGGATGCTCAGGTGCTTTTGCAGGTGCTCAGGTGCTTTTTCTTACCAAACTCATGGAAGAAGTGGCCAATACCCTCCAGAATCACACCACTGCTGCAGATATAGAAGCCCAGAGTGTGGTAGGTGTAGGAGGCCCTCAGATGCAGGCCGACCAGGTGGTTGATTGGGAAGGTTGGGGGAAGGGTATGATGGCCCTCCACCTTGATGAAATAATTCTGACAAGTTGGGGAGCTCATAATTGGTTGACAATAAGGAAGTAGCCAAACCAAAACAAAACAAAACAGTGTTGGCTGGTCCCAGAGATAGGAAATGGCTGAGAAGATAGTTCAGGAGGTTGTGACTAGAAAGGAGGTTGGGTGTTTGGAGGCCAGAAGAAAAAGAGTCCCAAGGTCTGTTTTGTGGGAGCGCTGTCGAAGCAAGAGACAGGTTCGTGGGTGGACAGGCACACTGCTCAGTTTCAGTCTTTTACATGTGGCTGTCCGGTTTCCTTAACACCATTATTGAAGTTACTGTCCTTTCTCCATTGCATATTCTTTGCTCATTGGTCATATCTTTGATTCTTCTTAATTTTCCTGCCTACATTGTTTTGATATTTAGGAACTGACTCAATAGTTTCCTTGAACTTCAAGAGTGATCATCTTTTGCCATTGTACTTAGCATGAATTGTCCTGAGTGAAAGTTACTTTGGACTAAGCCTCAAGTATGCATCTGAGCATGCCATTTAAGAATTCCCCCCACAAAAAAAGATAAAAAAGAAATGTCCAAATAATCTTTACTTTTCTGTAGATGACCCCTTTCCTTTCTTTCCCAGAGATGATCATACTTTATAATTAAGAAAAAATAGTGGTGAGGTAACATGAGCTATGGTTCCCTGTCCTGAACTCAACATGGTAGCTGTGACAGAGCATGAAGAGAATTGTTGGATCTGAGAGATAATGAAAATTGTGACAAATTTCTGGGGAGAGAGGAGGTAGTTGGACCCTTTTATGGGAAAACGGTTGAGGCCCAGAGCAGAAGAGGATTCTATGACAAGGATGGGGAATAGGCAGGGGAAAACTTTTTGATTGTGCCATTTTTTTTCTCCTCTGCATTGCACTGAGTAGGTCATGACTCTCTGTCATCAAAGAAAAATCTGCAGCACCAGCCCAGCACTGGTAGAGAGTAGGGACGTGATATCTGAGTTGTACTTGAGCCAGGTGAGGGATGGGAGCAGATAACAAAAGCCGTAAGTCTCTACACTGCCGCACACCCACCCACCCATACCACAATCTTGGAAATCAGAACCAGGGTGGTTCCCCATTAGACATGGTGATCTGGTATGTGTGGGTGGGTATGCAGAGGTGTTTCCCATGAAATGCCAGTGGAAAGTGCTCAAACCTAGATTCTAATGCCAGACACTCTCTGGTGAAAGGCAACTTCTTTGTTGATTTATCTTCTCATTTAATGTTTTCAGAAAGAGGTATGCATATTACTATATCACAAATAAAAAACATTTTTATAACTATGTTTCAGCAAATTTTTTGTGTGTGTGTGTGTGTGTAAATCCAAATATTTTGTTTTTTGTATTTAAGGACAATATTCTGAGTAGTCCATAGGCTTCATCAGACTGTTAAAGGGGACTATGGCACAAAAATAAGGTTTAGACATTTTGAGAGAGGATGATCTTTGGGTCAGATGTTAAAGAAAGATCAAGTGAGATGAGGACTGCACAGGAAATATCAATTTAGCTGCCCTTCTGATTGTGATCTTAAAGAGTCCCTATGTCAGGAGTAGAGGTGGAGGAGGAAGCTGGGTTGGAATGAACTGAAAATTGAATCCAACTGAGGACATGAAAGGAGCCAAATAGACTATATTTGTTTGGCAGTCAAGGTTAAGGCCCAACAGGTAAAGAGAGTAACAGGACCAAGAAAAAAAACCAAGGAGAAAAACATGAGTGTCTGTACAAGCCCAGGTAAAGAACCGGGAGGAAAAGGCAAGGCTGAGAGAAGAGAGAGAGTGATTAAGGTCATAAGGTCCCAGACAAAGTAGGATGAAATGAAAGAGAGAACATATAGAGATTAGCCTCAGGGTTGATGGAAAGGTAGGGTTCAAATTTATAGGGGAGAGAGGAAGCAAGGACTTTTGATATCTGATGCTCACCCCCAAAGAATGTGGGGCAGTGTTGTTGACTAGAGATTTGGAAAAGAATGTAAAGCAGATCTTGGGGATCTAGTGTCAGAAACCATTTGGTCATAATGGAGTCGACAAACTCAAAGTAAGAAAAGAGACATACAGCTCAGATAAACTATGAGTGGATCTCAGGAAGGCACTTTAAAAGAGATTGACCTGGAACCTTTTTTTTTTTTTTTTAAAGCTATGCACTTCATTTCCTGTAAAGGAGAAAATACTTTGCTTTAATCAATGACAACATTCTTTTTTTTACATCATGTTTAAAAGCTTTTATTTTTAAAAAAATTCAAGATTTTTATGTCTGATACTCTTCTTATTTCAGTTCTGTATTTGCTTTTTTCATTCTCAGTTATGTAGAATGTTCAAGAAAGCTTAGGACATGTGACCGAAGTCTGACATACACGTTATTTTTTCTTCAAGGAAATAGAATTACTATTTACATAAAGCAAAATCTCCTGTGTTTTAAGTCTTATTTTGCAGTTCAAATATTTTTTTAATTTGGAAATGCTCTTGTTTTTGGACTAAAAATAATAAAACAAAGAACTTAGTAAAAATTATTTTAGAGTTTTGATTTTGGAAAATAAATTTAGTAATGGCATCAAAGAATTAAAAACAACTTATTTGTTAATATCCTGGTGAAAACAATTCTATAAGAATCATAACAAAATTTGGTACATTCTAATTTATTTGCTTATAGAGAAGACATTAAAACATATCTTTATAAGTCCTTTAAAAATGGTCACCATGGAAATGTAGACACCTGTTTTATGATGTTATTCTTAAAATATTTATAGAACACCTCTTTTATAATTTCCCCTAGATCCTATTGTACTTTTTGTTGTTAGTGGTAATTATATCAGTCAAGTTAACACATAAAATTAAGTATCACAGGAATGTTTTTAGGAATGGAAAATTTTTCTTTTTTGGGGGGATAAATTTGATATTTAGAAATAGCAAAGAAACAGGTCTGGTGAAACAGCAACCAAACTATTCTTGCCCAAAGACAAAAAGCATAAACAGTGTAATGAGACTAATTTTATCAAAATGGAGAAAAAAACAAAACTGGCTCTTAGGGTGACATTGGTCATTTATGTAAGATAAATTAGAAAGGCAGGTAGAATTCAAATTACAGAAGCTAGGATTGCAACGCAAATGAGCTTGAATGTAATTTTTAATTCAATGGGAGATCTTTGAAAGGCTTTCAAGCAGTGTATAGTAAAGAATGGATGGAGGGGAAGTGCATAATATTTGGGAAGCCAAATCAAATATCTTTCTGAGCTTGAGGACATTATGATATTCTTCAACTATACTGACATTATAACCCTTTTCAGGAGCCGGAAATGACTTGACATGATTTATTAGTAAACTGATATTCTATTCTTTCAGGTTAAAAATATTTTTTCTTAATAGAGAGGATGGAAGTGGAGGAGGATATAGAGGGAATGATTAATTGTTGATTGTCAGTGTGATATTGGATCATCCATTAGTTGATTAAATGGATTAAATGAAATTATTTATACTTTAAAAATTCTTTAAAAATAATATAATAAACACTCTTTTTTAATGGGGTTATGTACTATATCTTATTTGTATCTTCTGGATCTTTTATAATACCTAAAATTTAGAAATAACATTTCACCAGGGCATAGCTGATGAAGAGTATTTACCTTTAAATATTTCTTTTTCTAGTTAAGGGTATCAACATTCATGAGATCAAATTAGAGACTTCTGAGGTGTTCTAGAACTTTTCCTTCCTATGCCATCTAATTAAATATATAACTGAATCCTATTTTGCCTCAATATTATTGCCTTATTTTAGGTTCCCATGAACTATCTATACACTTTAATAGTCTTACTGATCTTTTAAAATACAGTATCAACCCCTGCAATAAATTTATTTGTTTATTTATATTTTAATCCTTTCAAATAATCACCAAATGGCTTCTAAATCAGGCACTGTATTGGGATCTGGGTATATGATAATGAACAAAGTAGACATGAACACTGAGTTTCATGGATTTACAATTTAGTGGGAAAATGTGTATAAACCTATATCAGCTAATAAATTATAATCAGTTCTGTGAAGGAAAAGAACAGAGAGGCATGAGAGAGAATGACTTAAATTTAATTTAATTTAATAATTTAATTTAATTTAATTTAATTTAATTTAATTTAATTTAATTTAATTATCTTCCTGAAGATCAAATCTGATTATACCTAAGATCTTGTGTTCTCCCTGAAGGATTACGTCTACGTTCCTTAGAGTGGCCTGCACAGAACCAGTTGTACCCTAATGTCCACCACAATGCCAAACTCGTAGAGAATCAGTTGAATGAATAAATGATAAAACTTAAAAATGGTTTTAAAACAATCCTGCATTTACTTGCATTAATAAACTTTGTTAGTTTTGCAACAGATTGCCAAATACTTCATTAAAATGAAAAAAAATGCTTTCATCAATTTTTTGAGCTCAGAATGCATTTAAAACTGTTTTTTTTTTTTTTTTTGGTCCTTGAAAACACTGTTAGAATTTTAACTGAAATATCAGAAATGTGCTATTACTATAATGTATAAAATGTTGCCTTTTTTGTGTGGCAGGAGAAGTCTGTAGTAAGGGTAGTGAAAAACAGATTGACATTTGGTCATTATTTCTTATCAAGGGTGTTTTACTTGTAATGCTATTTGACAGCTATATTCTAGGTCTGACAGCATTGAACCAGCATAATTCCCACTGAACTGCTCTAAATAGGCAGTATTGCAATCAGTTTAACAACCCCTGGAGGCAATAAAATCTCTCCTTTGAACAAATACTCAAGGGGAAGAAATCTAAGATTTATAAAGGGCAGCAAGTATTCAAGAAAGGGGCAAAGTTTATGTGTGAGCCTATAATTGATGTTCCCTTTGTTGGAAAAGAAAGCTTGAGGATGCTTTAAGAATTAATCTTTAACAAATTCTAATCTGCACTAAGAAGTGTGTTCAGATGAGCGAAAGAAATATGTGGTTTTGAGAGTTAAGTTGCTTCTAGTCGACAAAGAAAATTTGGAGGGGTCATAAAGGTATGAGAAGACACTTTAAAATTAAACAAGGAGTCTTTAGCTGTGTCTCTTTGATGTCTATGCCAGAGGGTTACCATCATTACAGAGAGTGTTGATTAGGCTTTATGATTGGCTTTTGGTTTATACTTGCTTAATACATATGTGCCTATAGGAAGAGAATTTCAGTCAAATATAGTATCATCCTCATTCTAAATGAACTTGGCAGTTCTGCTTCTGTTGGTAGTAATTTAGTTAAACACACATTTAAGCAGGCTTTAAATTAAGACAGTTCTAGCTTTAATTCTCTGCTTCTATTACAACTAGCTATGTGTCCCTGGGGATATTATACTCTTGTTCACAGTTTTCTCATCTGTAAAATGTGGTTGATAGTTTTTTACTAAATGGGGAGGTTTCAAAGTATGTGGCTTAAGAGGAGTCCCATATTCGGTGTGGGTCACAGAGTAATAGCTGACTTAATTGGGGTCTTACTATGTTCTAAGTAACTGTGAGCTTCAAGCTGCTTGATCCCCTCAGTAACCTTATGAGGTCAGTGCAATAGTTTCATAGAGAGGATACTCTGAGGGTGGGAGACATTAGGAGAAATAGGTTGAAATATATAATTAACTTGCTACTTCTCTATCCTGGACCCAGTTGCTGGGGAAGTAGCTTTGTCTTTCTCAGTGGGTTCCAAGGAGCTCGGTCCTGAAACTTTGGAATTTCTCAGTCCTTGTCCCTAGAGAGTAGTAGGGGCAGGCACTACCATCAAAACCCTAGTAATACCTACCTCCACCTCTTCATTTTTATATATGATGTGTGTATGTGTGTGTCTAGGCTTATTGATGATTCTTCCAGCCTCGACTCTTCTGATATCACCATTGACATCCCCGTTGTTGGCTATAACTTCTGTAGCTCTAGCAGGACTAGGTAAAGGAATAAACTGCCCAGGCTTTCTTTATATAAACTGTTCCTTCTTGCTAGGACTCTCACCCTTTACCATCTTTCTAACTTATTAAATTCTCTTCATCTTTTGGGTCTTAGCTTAATATTATGTCCCTAGCAAGCCTTCCTTGACTTCACAAGACTTAAGAGGTCTCCTCATATGTGCTCCTATAAAATCCTAATGCTCTGCCATCGCCTCTATTCTGTATGTTATTGTGGCAGGCATTTCCCTTGCTCAATAGTATGTGTTTCTTCTGAGCATAGGAGAGGATTGCATTGTCTCATCTTCTTAAAGTTGGTGTGGCCATGTGGTTGATTTGGCTGATGAATTATGAGTGGATTGACATAGGCTACTCTGAGCTCAAGTCCCTCTCTCTTTTCCTCTGCCATGGCAATTCTGAAAGCATGTGTTGATAATAGAGGTGTAATGGTGAGTCTTCATCTGGAGGGCAGCTATCATGGAGAGTTGCAAAGATACACTAGGGTGTTTGAGATATATACATTTGTTGTCTTTTAGCCACTGAAATTTTTGGAGTTGTTGGTTACTGCAAAGTATCTTGACTGATGCAGTCATTCCTGAACCATTATTCTGATTCCTCATCTGTCTATAGGTCTTACTGAGGGGAGTAATTGTCTTGTTCATCATTCTATCCCCAGAGCCTTGTTACAGGACTGTCTGACATATCATAGGCAACTAATAAATCATTCATGGAATGAAATAATGATTCTGTATCAAGGAATGGTCTATCTGAAGATTTAATTTCCACAGTAGCCAAAACTTTGGCATGGTTGTGGTGTGAGGAAAAGTGATAAAAGAATATTATCCGAGAGAAAAAGTAATTACCATTGTTCTTATCTTAAGCTTTATAAAATAATTTCTTTAAAAATGTTTTATCATTGAAGAGAGCTAAGTATAGAAAACAAATAAAATGAATACTTTTCTTTGATATTTTGGATATTAACCCCTTATCAGAAACACTTATAAATATCTTCTTCCATTTGGTTGGTTGCCAGATATTTCTCTTTATTCACAGTGACATATGCCAGGAATTGGAGAAAGAGGCCTATGACATGAGGTGACATTAAAACAATTTTTGTGAGTTATTCGTTCATTTATTTATTCATTCAACATTGTATGCTAACTGACCTTGTGTGTACTGTGGTCGGGAGAAGAATACAATCCCACACCTCTCCTTGAAGAGCTCACAGAGGATAAACAGAGACCAAGCTAAGTAGAACAGAATGGAGCGTTATCCTTATCTCTTTTCTTCTTTTAGTGTCCCTTTGTGGATTCTAATGAGCCCACCTGGAAAATTCCACTTTGGATCAGACTGCTGTGGCCTTCTCCATGCTTATATTTGTTGTTAGAGAAAACTGTAGGCAGATTGAGGACATTTAAAATGCATCATTTCCAACTTAAAATAGGACCTCAACACTTCTCGACTATTTATTTCTTTCCCTACTTAATTTTCTTGCCAATCTTCTTCCAAACCTTCTCCTCTGTCCTAATATTCTCACACTTACCACATTCTACCACCTGTTCAGCAGATGACCTTGCCTGTTACTTTTCAGAGAAAATGTAAACCATCGTGTAGTTATTTCTTTAATTTCCTGCAACTAAACGTAAAAAATTACTGACAGCTTCAGCCTTTTTTTTCTCCCTCTATTCTGTTAAAATGAAAGAATTGGACTTCTGTCTAGCCTAGGCTAATAATTTGGGGATGGATTAAAATACCAGGCTGTGGGTGAAGAGGGAAAATGTTTCTACTTTAAGAAAAGGGCCTTAGGAAAGACTCCTGATGAATAGCATTATTTAACAGAGAGATGGAGGAGGAAGACCCCACCAAAGAGACTTTGAACAAGTAGTTCTAAGTGGGGAGAAGAAAGACAAGTAAGTGTAGTGTTAAGGGAGCCAAGGGGAGAATGCACTTCATACAAGGAGAATTGACATCCAACCTCTAAAACCTTGGAGAAGTCAGGTAAGATAAAAACAAAGACGTATCTTTTGGGTTTAGCGACAAATAGACTCTTAGAACCCTTGATAAGAGTGCTTCAGTGGAGGGACAGGCAGCAGCCAGACTGGAGTAGGCTGAGAAGTGAAGGGCAAGTAACAAACTGGAGAATCCAAATGTAGAATTCTATTTAAAAAGTTCAGCTTCAAAGGAGAGGGGTAAACAGAATGGAAACTGTAAAGAGTTATTAGGTAGACAAAAGCTATTTATCTTTTTGATGGTAGAGACTTAGTATATTTAAATGTCCCTGGAAGGAATAAATAGAAGCAGAGAGGTTAAGAAACAAGTAAAAGAGGATAGGACACTTGATGAAATAAGGTCCATGTGAAAGCACAAAAGAATAGAATCCAAATCCTTTAATAGGCTCCTCTTTTCCTCCCTGAACTAGACCATCTTGTTTCTTCTTACTCCATATAACTTTCATGCTTCCAGGTATGATCCACACGATAAATGGCTACTTTGAAATCTATAGCTTCATGCAAAATCAATCTCCTAAGCTCTAGATTCTTTTATCCAGTTACCTAGCAAACAGCTCTCTCTGGCTATCCATTTACAACATAGTTTATTTTTATTTCTTCCAAATATGCTTTCTTTTCAATGTTTCTTACATCAAGAAAAGGCACTATGATCCAATCGAAATCATAGCAGACATCTGACTCTCCTTTAACTTTCTGTCATCTCCTACTTTGTTTTTCTGGTGAATTCCAGATCTGGATTTCGATTTCTCTTTCTCCAAGAATATGTAGGTGTTCTTCCTGTATGCCCTTACTGTGTCATATTCATCCTCTGTTAAAGCACTTATTTTGTAATTGCCTTTTTACTAGACTCTAATGTCTATGTTGATAGTCAGGGACTGTATCTTCTTCACAGTTATATGTCCAGGGCTTGAAACATAGTGAGTGCTGAATAAATATTAGTAGTGAATGAACAGTTATAACTGTTAATTTTGGTATACCCCTTTAAGGCATCCCTGCATTTATTATCTAATTTAATCTTCATCTACAGCCATAAGAGCTAGATATTACTGTCTCTATTTTACTAATGAAGAAAAATGAGGTTCAGAGAGTTTAAGTGCCTTCACCCAAGATCATCTACCTATATATGGCAGAAAAAGACCCTCACTTTTCTGGTATTTATCTCACAACACATTATCTTTTACAGATAAGGAGATTTGACTTGAGCTAATATTGGCTTGAGACAACAAGGTCCCCACAAAGAATGCTAGGTGCTTTCTGATTTTAATCACATTGGTTTTGCGTCATTCTAAGCTCTCTAGAATAGTTTAAGGGTTAAAAAAAAGGACTGTTGGAATCAGGCTATGTATTAGCACCCTGGCTGCTGCCTCTTATAAGCTTGATTGTGTGAAATTTTTAAATCTTTCCTAGACTCAGTTTGCTCAAAGGCAAAATAGAAACATTAGTACAGTGTCCTCACTTAACATCATCAATAAGTTCTGTGACTTTAAGCGAAATGACATACAATGAATCCAATTTACTATAGACTAAGTGATATAAACAATATTTAAGTTCGTATGGTATCTCATCATTGTTATAATTAAACAACATTGAATGAAACGTGATTTGAGGACCTGCTATACCTATCTTATAGGTGCTTTCAAATGACACCCTTAACATAGAGCCTGGCCCAGATTTGATAATTAATCAGTGGTAGTTCTTTTTATTATTATGGTCATCAGCCTTGCGTCATCAGTCAGTGCACTACTGTGGAGGCAACATGGCAGGCTCAGGAGTTCCTGTTTTTAGGGCAAATAGAGAATGTCACATTGGCAGCTCCTGTTGTTGGTTAACTTGTGCAGACTGGTCTTGAATTCCATACCACTCATGCATGATGGCACTCAGAGGAAGACTCCCACGTTAGAGAGAGAATTCCTACCTACAGGCATCAGACAGTGTTACTGTGGCTCTAAGGAGGCCGGACTGGGTAGGATTGGAGTCTGTGGGCAAGTTCCAGTTCAGAATTTGAAGATTTACCAATTTGGGGGAGGGTTGAAGGAAGATATATTGATTGAGCTTAAAGGAGAAACCAAAGATAGGGTTGTTTAGTGAGAAAGTAGAAGTGAGACCTGAATAAAGACAGAAAAAAATTTAAAATAACTAATAATAATTGACTGCTTAGTATATGTCAGGTATTAGTTCTTATAAAAATTCGGTGGATTATGATTTTATCCCTATTTTATAGTTGAAGAAACTGAGGCGCAGAAAGGCAAAGTAACTTGCACAAGGTTCCACATACAGAACCAACAGGAGAATGCCTCTGGAGTTCAGGGCCAGAGCTAGAACAGAATAATAAAGGGAGCATGGGGTACTGATGAATAACCCTGAGCAAGATGCTTTTGTTTCTGTTGGTTATACTGACGAACTTTTTGTACGTGGTTGTCAGGTGGTTCCTTAAAGGAGCTGACAAACCTGACAGCACGTTGGATTCCCCTAGGAGCTTGTTAAATGTACACATCCCTGGCTGCATTCCCAGAGGTTCTGACTCAGGAGGTCTCAGGTAGGTCCAACAAATCTACACTTTTAAGAATCACCTCAGAAAATTCTGAAGCATCTGATCTTCTGGCAGATATTTAGAATTCTCTACCTTCAAGCCACCACCAGCTGGAGGCAGTATATGGGCTTTATGTAGGCATTTACTCTCACAAGTCACCCATGAGGGCCCTAGCTAAAGTATTTATTGATTACCCCGTTCTGGCTGGGGAAAGGGTTGGAACTATGCTAAGAAATTCTCTCGGCTTCCCAAATCCCAAGCTTCAAAATAAAACCTAGACTGACTGCACAGCTAGAATGCAATGCAGCAGTAATTTGGACTGTGAAAGGTATTCTTTTATTCTCTACAGAATGCTGCTGGTCTGCTATGTTAGCTTAAAATCCTGAATATTTGGTTTGAGTTTCTCAGGAATCATTTGTGTTCTACAAGAGTAAAGAAGCAATAATCATTTTGTCTGCAGCAAGCTAAATCATCCTGAGGGAGCAGTTTACATCATTAGAATGTAATGAAATAAGTTGTCACCAGCAGCTGCCAACAGTATTTCTGGTAACTCAGAGGATGGTTATGTTTAGCAGACATTTTCTGAGTTGTATTTACTTTTGTACATGGAAGGAGGCTGGGTGTGCTGATTTTCTTTCTGATTTCATGTACTTTTAATAATAGTTTGTCTGGGTAAGTATAGATAAAACTAGTAAAGTACTTGATGAAATGCTCAATGTCAAAACAATAATCGAATGCTTCACTAGGAGGTTTGAAGAGTCGGCTCTTCTCAAAGATAAAGTGTGTAACATGCTAAATGCTATTCATCACCGAACTTATACTGTTCTTAGGCACAGCAGTAAAAATTCCTGGCAAGGGGTGCCAGTGTCTCTCGAAGTTGTTTTCTATATTTACACTGTCACCACCCTGGCCCAAGCTACTATTAGTTCTCTTCTAATAAACAGAAAAAAACTCTTAACTGGTCTCCCTCTCTCTCTTCTTGCCTTTCTATACACAATTTTCCATTTGGTCATCAGAATAATTGTTCTACACATCAAGAGTCCCCAACCCCCAGGCCTGGTACTGGTCCATGGCCTGTTAGAAATTGGGCAGCACAGCAGGAGGTAAGTGTCTGGCTAGTGAGCGAAGCTTCATCTGTATTTGCAGCCGCTCCCCAGTGCTAACATCACAGCCTCAGCTCCACCTCAGATCATCAGGCATTAGATTCTCATAGGAGCACCGGTTCCTGGTACCAAAAATGTTGGGCACTGCTCCACATAGATCGGATCGTGTTTCACTGCTATTTTCCCAGCACTTAGAATAGTTTTTTGCACATGGCAGACATCTTGTAATTATTTGTTAGATGAAGGAATAATTGTTACTCTTCTGTTAAACCTTTCATACCCTCCTGAAATTTGCCTTCAGGATACAGACCAAACTTCTTAACATGATTAGAAGGATCTTGCCTGCTCACTTCCCATTTACTTTACACACTCAGATATACACTAAATTTTCTTCAGCTCCTTCAGTTAGCCATTCCTCTCTCTCATCTCTCAGCCTTCACATCTGCTGCTGTGTCTGCCTAGATATTCTCCCTTCCTCCACCCACCCCATTTTGCTTTAATGGGTTAAGTCATTTTCAGTTTTAGATCTCAGCATAGATAACTTCTTCCAGCAAGTCTTCTCTGATTCTCCCAAGATTGAGTTGCTTGGACTTCACTTGTGATTCTGTAACTCTTGAATTTCTCCATCACAACGATTACTCCACTGCACTATAGATTGCTGATTTGCTTGTCCCTATATTCAACTAGGCTGTAAGCTCCTTGGGTGCAGAGATATCTATCTTATTTACCATTGTACCGGTTCTATCAGCTAGCACAGGTCTTGGCACCTAGTATTCAGTAAACATTATTATCTGATGTTGAGTAAATGAATCAGATTGATATTAACAGCTTAGAGAGCTGAAGGCATAAACTTGATTTTCTCCTTGGCTTTAGTTGAGAAGAAGGTCCTACAGATACATTCATAGACTCTCACAGAAGGTGAACTCTTTTGTTCAACTCCCTCACTTGATGACTATACTGTCACCATTCTGGCTCAGGTTACTATAAATTCTTGCCTGGATTACAGCAACAGACACCTAACTGGTCTTCCTCTCCCTTTTCTTGTCCTACACACAGTTCTCCATCTCAAGCCTGAAATGTCTAAATGACTTGTTCAAGGCCTTATGATGGTTTAGTAGCAAAACCAGAGTAAGTTATCATTCTTAAGGGACTATTTTTTTCCTTCTTGCTGCTGTTGTGATGTTGAGTCCCTCTCAGTGTATCACATTGAGAAGTTCATAATGTCAATATGTCTCATTAGTGGTAATATCAACTTTGATCACAAGGTCAATGTAGTATTGGCCAGATTTCTCCACTATAAAGTGACTTTTTTTCATTGGGTAATTAAAAACCATCTCATGGGGAGATACTTTGAGACTATGTAAATGTGTTATTTCTCATTAAGGCATAACCCACTAATTTTAGCATCCATTAATGATTCTTGCCTGAAACAATTATTACTATGGCAGTTGTCAAATGGTGATTTTGAATTTCATTATTTCTTCTACATTTATAAGTTGGCATTTCACTTTAAGGAAAAACTGTCATTTATTTATTTATTTATTTATTCATTTATTTATTTATTTATTTATTTATTTATATTGCATGGTCTTGCAGACTATAATAATTTGTTACTATAATTATTTATTTTGATGTTCAAATTGACCCAGATTTAGCCATTAGAGAGCCCTTCAAAGTTGGCTTCCATGTCTTTCTGATATGTCTCCATTAGTCTTTAAATATTTTAAATATTTTCTTACTCTCTTAGGCTCATTCTTTACATATCCTGGAACTAGTCATTTCTCTACTAAGCCCTAATTCCTTCTGGTGAGGAATGGCATTTAGAAATAAAGATCTGGGTGTGAGGTGCATTCATCAGTATTGACATATCATTGCTTCTAGTCTCTCTCAGCAGATACAGGGCAATGAGTAAAGAATTACTATTTTGTGTTTTGTTAGCACTCATATTTTCACCCAGTTTAAAATGATTTACCTCCTCCTCCTCAATTTCTGGACACATTTCACATATCTACTTTAAATTAGTGAACTCTAGCACATGTGCTACATAGAATACCAAATACAGATCAATACTAGTGGCCAGGAACAATAGGAGAATAAAAACCGTATTGTTCTCCAATGTTTATTTGTAGAACGTTATGGCTTTGCATGTGAGCTTGTTCCTTCAGTGAGAAAGGTGGGATGAGAAAAGTTTATGCATGTAGACATATGTAATTGATATTACTCTGGAAAAAATAAGCACAGCAATTCTGTTTAAATGTATAATAATAAACTACTGTGGTCTGAGAATGTTGACTAATATTAATTGGTATTTGGTGAAAAAATATTTTGTTGTAAAATATGTAGAGCATTTAGTATGCTAATTGGCATTGCGATTTTTCAAGAGAAGGATATAGTAGAAAATTGCCCAAACTTACCTGTCTATGGAATCCCTCTTTATGTTGTATCTAGACAAATTTGTGTGCCATGAAATCCACTTTGGGAATTGCTATTAACACAAATTCACTCATACAGTAAGTAACTGAGTCATAATATTATAAAGTCACGGAAAATATTATTTACTCCAAGTCCCAGGGCTCTCTTGAATGATGTCCTGAAGAAATGGTTTGTATTTTTTATAGATAAAAGAAGCCAAAAAATGTGTGAGTTCCATTTTCTCTCTGCTCCAGAATTCTGTGTCCCTGGTCAAATGAAAGGCTTTGAACTTTCATATTACTGTATCAGTGAGGTAGTGGAGACATTTAAAATTTAGCAAATGTGATAATCATTCTGCATATTTATTTCTGATAGATATATCTCTAAAATCTCCTGATTCCCTACTGGTTCCTACTCTAACCCCGACCAAAATCTATTGTGATCCCACTCCTGAAATGAATTTAAAATACTTTGGAGAATGTGTGTGTGAGATAGAGGGGTGACTCTCACAGAAGTATTAGAGGTATACATAAACTATGCCACTGCACATTACATTTTCATCTATATTCCTTTTATAAAAAACTTATTTATCAGAGAAGTTGACTTGATCACATTATGTTGTGATCAACATATCTTGACACTTTTTATGTTGATTTCAGTTTTCCTGAGCCATAGCAAATGAAAGTTAAACTAAAAGTTTTTGAAAGTAGATTACATTTTACAAATATTTTAGTATTTATGCATCTAGAATAATGAAGTTGAGTCTTAAACCATTTTATACTGGAGTTTTCCACTGGTTGATAAATGTTTACTAATGCTATTGAATATATTCCTCCACCATTTTTAATAATCATGAACAAAACCTTTGGGGTCCCTGAATGGGTTTTAGATCTGTAAATCAATCCCATGGATCATTTTAAATTACTAATCATAAGCAAACAGATAAGCAAGAATGACTATAAATTGGGTTAATTACTGTAGCTCAAGTTTTAGCTCATAATTTTGACTTTCAAAGGCTACACAAACCAATTTTGTACTCTTAGATTATAATGAGCAGTCTTTATTCTTTAATCAGTTTGCCCTGTATCTAGCTGTCTAATGTAACATTCCTTTGAAGTCTAGAAAGATCTAACATAATTGAAGAAATGTCGAACTACTTGACTCTTTTTTTTAATATAAAGGAATTAAACATTAATCAGCCTTGCGCATCTCAATTAAGCCAATTAAAATTATCACAGAATGCAGAGCATATTGCAATAGGTAGCTTTAAAGCTTGAATACATTATCAACTTTTACCTAATGTTCGTATCTCCATTATGTTTGTTCCTCAAAAAGCAAATATAGATCTGAAGTCCATATTAGAAAGTCACCAATCAATAAGATCTGGCAAAGCCTTGGCAAAAGAAACACTTAAAGTGGTGTTTATTCAACTGCTGCAAATAGCGCTGGAACTTACCTTCAATCCTCCTGCCAAAAAAGGGATTCTGTAATTATGGTGATGATTGGTGCCTTTGTCCAAAAAGCCCATTAACTAATCCATTTGCTTCCCTAACTGGGAACCAGTTTTGGTCTTGCAGGCTATGGTATATACACAAAGTCCATATAATTACTAATAATTTGTAACAAGTGTTAATTGATAAACAGCTCCCTCTGGTAGCTTAATTAAAGCTGTAAGAGAGCTAGGCGATTTACAACTGGGATTGATCTCAATTAGTCAACAAAATCTGTGTAGTCTGTTCAAAGGAGAGTAAGGAAATTTAGTCTAGTGAGGCTTTGGGGATTTTGTCTTGTCTTCTCTACTTCTTTTTCCTTCAAGAAGAGAAATACAATCAGAAAAGCAGCACTGCTCTGTCAGTAGCGACCTACCAAGCTTACATGCTCCACTACTTGTAGGCTCTTCAGCATTTGCTCTTCCATTTGTTTATTCTCTGTCATGTTTCTAAAAAATATTCAAGCATTTGCGTTTATTACACCCAGTGGTACACACTGCTGAATATCAACCCTGAGGGACCTAAACATAGAAGGAAAAAACAATTTTTTAAAATGTCAGGGTTTGATCTTGCAGATCTTTTTGCAAACTGGCATTTGGGGACCATAATTAAAAGCAAGCCCTGGAAAAGTAGCATGGGGGACTCAGCAGAGACTTGACGGCTTGGGGATCCTGTAAAGCCAGTTTGGCTGCTTCAACACTCAACTTATTTCATCATGTTGGCTGATACAGTAAAAGCCTAATCTAAGCATTGCTGAAATTGCCCCTGTGGAATAGAAGAGGAAAAAAGTGTCATCTGTGCTCAGTGAAATCACAGACTGGCTGCAAACAGCTGCTGAAACATTAATTAATCTGTTTGCAAATAAATTGTGGATCTGTACTAGCTAAAATGGCTGTTATAAACAAGCTGAGATGCAGCACTTTCCAGATTTGCTTTATTATTATTTTGTTTTTCATATGCAGGAAAATCACTAGGGCCCAGATCCTGTGTGTTTACTTCTGGAAGCTCTGAGCAAGTGTATTGATATTACCTCACAGATACTCAGCTTGGAGGCAATTCATACCAGTTGTGGTATTTTTAAAGGCTCTACAATACCCTGTGAAAAGGTCTGCACCTCATTTAAGTCAGATTTGTTAATCAAAGAGAATGAAATATTCTACAGAGCAAATGGATGTGGATTTAGTAATTTTGTAATTTTAAAGCATTTTGTGTCACAGTTGTTTAATTTGTTCTAACTAGGCTTTGGCAAATTCTAGTTGCCTTGACATTTAGAAGATTAGTGTTGGTTCCCAATGTTTACTAATTTTTTAAAAAGTGATAGAATATGTAGCTGAAACAGAGAATCTAAGTTAGTTTTGCCAAAATTTGAAGTTCTGATGCTCCTTGTTCCCTATTTTTTTGTTTGTCCTTATTTCTTGAAGATGATTTTAATTCAGTGAACACTCATGTACCTAGTCTTGATTTATTCAACCAATATTTATCGAATACCTAGTATGAACCAATTACTCTGCTAAGTGCTAGAATGCAGTGGGTGCTGAGAATATAATTCTTGCTCTCAAGGGGCTTATGGTCTATGCAGGGGTTGACAAACTTTTTTAAAGAGCCAGATAATAAATAGTTTGGGCTTTGGGGGCCTGGTGGTCTCTGTTACAAGGTCAGACTCTGCTGTAAGATAAAAGCAGTTTTATGTAGCAGTTATAGCCAACGTGTAAATAAATGACTATTTTAATAAAACTTTATTTACAAAACCAGTGATAGGCTGGAATTACTCTTGGCCTGTAGTTTGACAATCCCTAGACTAGTGGGAAAGGGTCAAGCAAAAATACGAACTAAAATACAATCTGACCATGATTATAATGCATATGCAATGAGGTAGAAAAAGCATATGAGTGGCAAGGAGAGAATGAGACAAGGTATAGAGGCCAAAAAGTATAACTTAAAATTATGCAGACTGGTAACAAGACAAGAGAATTGAGGTCAATTAATGGGGACCCTCACGTGCCATGCTAAGGAGTTTGAACTCTGAGGTGTAGTGAGCAGAGCAATTGACATAAGCTCAGAAGATTTGGGTTCTAGTGCTCTTTCTACAAATTACCAGCTGGGGAGGAAAAGGGTGTCTGTCTCCAAAGGCCTACTTTCTGGTCCTGCATTGAAATGCTGCTCTTAGGCTGGCACAGTCTTGCTCAGATGCCTGATTCTGGCCCTGAAGACAGCAGGTAAAAATTATGTAGATAACAGTGGGACAAGGCAGTGGCTGGATTTCACAAAATCTTATGATGAAGCTTAGTTTGGGCTTATTAATTCAGTTTTAAAGAGGGTGAAACTAAGACCCAGAGAAGTTACACGAATCGCTTCTGTAGTTCAAGGCTAAGTCTGCCCCGGAATCAAAGTCTCCTGACTTCCAAGCCAGAGCCCTATCACATTACAACTGCCTCCAGAAGCAAGGATTCTAACCCAGGGTCATATTCTTCAAGTGTACCCTAAAGGATACAGGAAGTCAGAGGGCGGAAGCTGGGGTAGTTGGAGGCACAACTCCAACATACCATAGTACATCTGACCTTGGTTCATAAAGCTGGGTATCAGGCTAGAAATAAAGACCCAAAGTGGTTGCCAGGGGCTGGGGGTATGGGGACTAGGAGGTGGATGAGCGGGGGAAATAGGGAGAGGTTGGTAAAAGGGTACAAACTTTCAGCCATTAGATGAATAAGATCTGAGGGGCTAATGTATAAACTGGCGACTATAGTTGATAACATTGTATTGTATAATTGAAATTTTCTAATAGGCTAGAACTTAAATGTTCTCATCAAAAAAAACAAACAAAAAAGATAAATACATGAGGCGATGGATGTGTTAATTAAGTAGATGAGAGGAATCCGTCATGATGTAAATGTATGTCAGATCACCAGGATGTATACTTTAAATGTCTTACATTTGTCAATTGTACTTCAACGAAGCTGAAAAAAGAAAAAAAAAAAGTCCTGAAATTCCCCGAGATGGAGATTTTCTTAACATCAGACTTATGCTTCCAGCAGTATCCATTTATGGGCTTCTAATCCTCAGTTTTTTGCAAATTCCTTTCAAAAAGCTGCTTTTAGTTATGTCAATACCAGATACAATAATGAAATAATGCTGTTAATATAGTATTATTCCAGGCATAATATATTTTAAAAATTGTATTAACAGCTACTTCAAAGATAGTGAGTTGTCAGCAGTCAGCCCTGGACCTAGTCTGCATTCCCAAACTTGTTAACTTTTATACCTTTGTGCAGGACTCAACGTCCTGGAATTTTTTCATCTAGTCCCTTGAAAGGGCTGGAGAAACTACGGTCTAATCTTTGTAAATGAAGGGTAAGATTTTTGCTGCTATCCCTTTTAAGAAATAGTTTTCCAAATTCAACTAAGAAGGAAGAGACCGCTGCTCTGGGACACGGGCACTGCCTGGGCAGAATGATGTGGCTGGGATTGACCGCTTTACTTTCCTTGGGAAGTCTCTGTCTTCCTCAGGGTGAAGACCAGGATGCATCCTTTGTATCCTCGCCGTATTTTAGGCTTACGTTTACTAGAGGACCTACTACACATTTATTTACGTAGTTTTATCTCCCACTTATCTTGGAACTTATTGAGAAGTCTTACTAATGTCTTACTAATATTTGCGTCTCCAAAGAGTGAGGTAAAGTGGAGTTGCTTTCTGTGTGAGACATACCTATCTAGATGCATCTAACTCTACATAATTGGGGTAGGGGTGGTGGTATTGAGAAGAGAGAGAGAGAGGGACAGGGACAGGGAGAGGGGGAGGGAAAGGGAAGGTATCTGATACCACTACTCACTGCATTTAATTAGTCTAAGGTACTGAATACGCAGTATTGGGAGTCAAGCATCTTCCATCTTCCATTCCCTCGCACAAACCCAGGGGCCCTGTGCTTCTTGTAGTGTGAGCATATTGCTGTGCTGGGTGTGATTCTCGTGTTTAAAGATATATATTTTTTCTATAACATGGATGCTAGACTCAGCCAACTAAGTCGTCTGTGCTTAGCTGAAATAGCTACAATCTGTTCCGGTTCTGAAAGAAAAACTTGTTCTGTCGGAATCAGTGCAACATGGGCCATCAGTCTATGATGTAAAACTTTCCTGAGAGATTTTTAAAGGGAATTTTGACTCACTCTTGCTTTCAGATTTGGATTGCTGGGTCTCCTTGGCAATATCTTGCGCATATCCCGTAGCCTTTCTAGTCACCTTTGACTTCAGAGATGTCTCATTTTAAGGTATGAAAATGGCCAGTCCAGATCCAACTACAACTTCATTCTCTCACTCAGTTCCAAACTTCTCCTTTCCTCCACTTCCCACCAAGCTTCAGCCTCACTCAAAAATCTGTAGACCAGCAGGGGCAGGTGTGTAGTGTTTTATTCGCTCATTATTACTCTGCCTTCTTCATCTGCATTTCTTGTCCCCCTTTTAAAATTCTCTTAGCTTATCCTGTACTAGGGAAAGAAGGATGAGATGAGAGTTAAAAGGTCTATATACTTGAGAGGTGGGGATAAAATCTGGCCACGGTGACTTCCATGTAGCAGATAGCTGAAAATTAGCTCTCTTATTCTGAGAATTTTTTGTGGGTTGTTTCTTTTTTTCAATATTCTTATGGGGATTTCTGGCACTTCTCTGGTCTTCAGTGTTGGAGATCATTTCTCTTCTGTTAGCTCCTGCTTAGGATGATGGACTGCCAGCCTCCTTCTGCTGGTGTTGCTTTGTCCTGGCAAGTAGTCGCCTTCAATGGAGACTTTTCAAGACAGTAGCTAATGAGATGACCCCTGAGTTCTGAGGAAAATCCCACATCTTGCCGTACCAAATTCTAGAAGGATAAACCACTCATACCTCTGTCTTTTCCTGTCACTAGGGAACTATGTCTTCTGCTAGTTTTCAGAAAAGACCTGCTAACATAACCAATTCTAAGATCTGTCAAAGATGGCAGGACAAAGGAAAAACATCTATAGTGGATTTAAAACACTCTCCTAAATAAAATATAGCAAATGAGTCTAGTACAACAGGAAAAGTACAATTTAATTGATTCATTTCAGAAATGCAAGGATAATTCATTATTAGGAAATCTGTTAATACAATTTTGCCATATAAATAATTAAAAGGAAATCACTCTTCAATAAACAGTGAAAAGGTATTTGACTAATTAAACATCTTTGCCTGAATTAAACTTTTTTTAAGTGGTAAAAATAGATTCTCTCTTAACATACTAAAAAATATAAATAGCTTAAAATCCAGCATCATTCTTAGTAATTAAATACTAGGAGCATTCTTATTAAAGTCAGAAACAAGACAAATCATTCACAATCATCATTATTGTTTAACATGATTTTGAAAGTACTAGCCAATGTAACCAGAAAAGAAAAAAAATGAATTGTAAATATTAGAAAAGATGTTTAAAATCATTATTTCTGCTTTACATAATTATAGATTTGGGAAAATCTATAATTATGTAAATAATCAACTAGAAATAAAATTCTTTAGAGGCAATAAGAAAATCCAGTAGGGAGCTGGGTCTGTAATTAATACACAAAATCAATAGCTCACATAGAAACAGTCAGAAGTTAGTAAATGTAATGAACTAAAACATTCCATTTGCCAAAGCTATGGATATGATTACTAACTTAGAAATAAGTTCAACAAGGAAGGTGCAGGAATTATAAGAGAGAAACAAAAAACTTTAAGCTTCCTTGAAGGATAGCATGATAATTGTTTGCTATAATTGAGAATAATTGTTCTCTCTTAACTCTCTGCCTCTGAGGTACGAAATCATAATACAACAGTAAAAACTTTGCTGAGGGACATACGAGAGGACCACAAAATGGAAAATTACATTTTGCTGTGATATAAGAAGACTGAGTATTATAAATGTGACAATTCTCCCTAAATTAACCTAGCCAAGAAAGTCCAATAAAAATATTAATTTTTTTTGTGATCTTGACAAAATGATACCATAGTTTACTTGGAAAAATAAACATGGGGAAATTTTAGGGGTTAAAGAGGGAGGACAAGACTTATCAGATAATAAACGGCATTACAAATCTATAATATTTAAAATAAAATAGATACTCTGGAAATAGAATTAAATCCATGTGAGAATTGATTATTGATCAAAGAGATATTTCAATCAATGTTGAAAAATATTAGTAAAATATTTGACTGCAGACAATTTGGAAGCAATTGGAAAACATTTAAAAAAATCAAATTTCTACTTGTAAGACTAAGTGAATGGAGGAAGAAGGTCTTTAAAAATAGTTGTGCTTTTCTATACTGTTTAAATATGTTGTTTTACATGAGCCAACTTAAAAACAAGTTAGAAAAGTTTCAATAGTTAATAAAAGGCCAGGGTCTATAGCAGAGGCTATTGATGCTCTTCTTCATTCCGCTCCCTTTTCACTTCAGTACATGGTGTTTGACTTTAAGCTTTTAGCATCTGCATTTTACCTTTGGCCCCTGAAAACTTCTGCTTACTCATACAGTAGGCTGGAATGCCAAGAAATGAATGTGCCTCAGGAGCAACCTCAACCAATGACCACAGGGAAGTTGATGTATAAATACTTCAGTTCCCATTTTATCTCAGAGTGTTTTCAGTCGAACTAAGTTCCGGTTACCCAAGGTGGTAACTGGCTTGATAATGCACCATTAATTGGCTGCCTTTGCTTCCCTGTCTTACTCCCTTACCAATGTTTGCTTCACTTTCCAAATAAACTGTTAACAACCACGTTGTTGTCTTATGGTCAACTTCTGGGGGGAACGCAAGTAGGATAGGGTCTCACTGTGACTGCAAGTCAGGGAGTGATGTTCTCAACCATAGAGCTCAATGATTGAGCAGGTCTGTTTAGTACCATTTGATGTAGGTATTACCCAAGTGTGAGCATCTATAAGCCACTAATGGATGTTTGGGTTTGTGGAAATCAAGACATCCTTTACACATAAGACAAAGAGCTCCTTGGAGTGCCAGGCTGATGGCCTGTAAGAGTGGGTTCCTTTGATTTTTCCTTCTGAGTCTTCAGAGAAGCTGATGTAAGTTAAAGGGCTGAAGAATCAGACTTGAAGTATTCGGAGAGCTCACCTAAATGGTTTCTTAGAATCTTCCATTTCCCTGAGCTGACACATTTACTTCATACAAGACAGTGGAAGTGCACGTATGTGCATGTTGGGAGGTAGGGAAGGGGTTAGCTGCAGAATGTGGGGACCTTTTCCACAGGCTGTGGTGGAGGTGTTTGTCTCAGGTCCTTAGTGTTCCAATCACAATTCAGTTTTACCCACACTTGTGTTCCACCAGGATTTATAGAGCTGTCAGCTTATAATTGGACTGAAGTGCTGAGTTCAGTTATGGAAACAGAATTTCATTTGTTTGTTGTGTTTTGAGCAGTTGAGTATTTTACAGCTGGATTGGTGAAAGGTGTTTATGCTATTGGTGTCATGAAACATTTTATAGAAAGGGATAAGTGAATTTTTATTTTTACTAGAAAATAATGCTATCAGCCTGGCTTTGCAGACCAAAATAGGGAAGTGCTCCATTAATGACCAGAACTCAGTAATTATGAAAACTGCACAGAGACAAATGCAGGAAAACAAAAGGACCAGAGAAAGCAAAAGCTAATTTTGATTCTTCTATAAAATTCTGAGCGGAACAATGAAACAGTCAAGGACATTATAAATCCATTCATTTATTTCAAAATTTGCAAAACAAATCCCTTCTTACACATAGTATTTGTACAACATGAAATTATTATTCAATAAGTTGACATTTTAAACCTATTACTGCCTAAACCCATCTATTACTGAGCTATTCAGAGCACTAAGTTAACATTTACCAGAACATTCATCCTCACATCATGGGGAGATCAAGCTAAAATCCTTTATTTCATATTCAGATCTTGCCAGGTCAGGATTGAAATCGGCTACCTTTCTGATACTTTACTGAAAAGCCACTGTGAAATCCACAAAAGAATTATTATCAAGTTACTGCAGTTATTCAGCTAGATGTTGACTTTGATATGTCAAATCTCTGATCTTTAATAGAAAATTGATGGTCGTGCCCTGAGGGTCAGTCATATGCACGACCAGGATAGGCCAAGGTTTGCATTAAATTACAGCCAGTCTTGTGGTCTCATTCCCTGGCAGCCAAAGTCAAACAAAGCAAATGGATCCCTTGCTAGTTGGGTCTCTTCATTGTTCCATGTTGGCATATGGATTTAATTCTGTAATGGGGGACTGCTGGGCACAATCTGCCTTATTGATTTTTTGGAGAGAGTTTTTTCTTAGAGCACCCGGAAGTGCAATGAAAGAAAAGCAACTGGCACAATTATTCTTTTTCTCTGCCTTGGATGGTTGTACAAGCAGCAGATTGATTCTGCCACTAGATATTATATGAAGATATTAAATTATATCATCAATCAATTTGTTTTTAGAGGATTAGCTTTCTCTGTGTTAGTGGGCTAGAGAAAAAGAAACAGTTATTCCCTTATGTCTCAGTCCTGGAGCAGGATATTTGGCCATAATGCTTCCTAGATTTGAGCTCTGCTAAAATGAACTCTTTCCGTATTGGTTATAGCTGACATGCTCCCATTTCCGGTATCTGAGGCAGGAAGGCCTGGGGAAATTGGAGAAACAGATTATGATATAAGGCTCGTGGTTTTCATGGAGACTCCTGTGTCAACAGAGGAGTTTAGGCTTCCAGGCAGGAATCGCAGACCATGGGACTCGTGTGGACCACTGTATC
This sequence comes from Macroglossus sobrinus, assembly GCA_004027375.1. Lineage (NCBI taxonomy): Eukaryota > Metazoa > Chordata > Mammalia > Chiroptera > Pteropodidae > Macroglossus > Macroglossus sobrinus. The sequence goes on along the minus strand of PVKZ01003338.1, from coordinate 58,495 downwards.
TATATTGCATGTGGATGAGAACACTGAGATCCAGAAAGGTTGAGGGAGTCCCATAGAGTATCGGAGAATAAGAGTGCCCTAGTCCAGCACAGTAGGTTGCTAAGCAAAATGTTAAAAGAAAGAAAGCAAAAACGGCAGTATCATTCTTAATACCATTGTTCTACGCCTCAGTTTTCTTATTTGAAAACTGTACCTTACTCATAGGGTTGTTGTGAGAATTACATGAGAGAGTCTGTTTCACAAGAGAGGTGGTGGTGTTTGATAACTTCTCCAGGGACGGGGCTCACTGGGGATGAGCCCTTGGTTCAGGCGAGCTGTTGGTTTCCTGATGTTTCGATGGTCAAACTTCTAGTTCCGCTGCTGATATCTAATCCACTGCTGATATCTAAGTGGAGAGGGTCTTACCTCTAATTAGAGAACACTTAAATGAGGTGGGAACAAGAGTATGTTGTCAGACCGGAGGAGGTCAGCGGGTTGCAACACGTTTTATTCATGTCACTATAGAAACAAAGAGTGGAAACAACCCCTCAGTAGAGTATGTGATTATAACTTCCTCCCTTTAAAATGTGTTGATAACTATATATTTGAAAAACCCCCTTCTAATGCCACCGTGTCTGAAATGTTTTGGAAAGCAATACTACGAATAGCAATTGTACTAATAACAATAGTTATATTTTTAGAAAGTTTTACCACACAATAAACATTGTGGTAACCAATTTGTTCTATCTCACTTCAAAGATGGAGCTTTTTAAAAATATTATTATTCTGCAGATGACGAAGAAAGCCTTAGGAAAGTGAAATAATTTTCCCAAAGTCCTGTGGGAAGCAGCCTTCAATCGCATGTGCGTCTGATTCTCAAGTTCCAGCTCTCGAATGCTATGCCTGGCCACTCTGCTGCAGGATGCGAGAGGGGAAAACCACAGATTTTTGCTGACTTTATGCAGCAATTCTCTGAAACTTTAAATGGAGGCATAGGAAATGAATTGATATCTATTCTGTTATTTCCCAGGGTCATTCATTCATTCTTCATTCAGCACACATTGGCCAAGACTTTGGTACCTGAGCAAACTCTGCACTAGGGGCTAGGGAGATGAAGATAGTGAAGTTTTGGTTCTTGTCTAGCTAATATAATCAAAGTGATATGGCAGTGAACAGGGTAAAAAAGCTGCTATTTTGCCAAAAAAGAGGATATGAAGAAATTGGGTTGGGTTCTGTAGGGGACACTTCTCCCCTTTCATTCCTGATCTTTATGTTCTTCAAGACAAATATTCAGGTTTTACCTTTGGGGGAAGAGAGTATTGTAAAGATCTTAAAAACGTACTTTAAGGAAGGTCTTTTTCCAGGTTTGCAGAGGTGAACGCTAGAAAGGACATTCATCTGACTCAAAATAAATACTCATTAAATAATTTCAAAATGAGCCATGGGGAGGCTCTTTTAAATCCAGGGTCAACTGAAGCCACCCAAATTTGCAGCTGGGACTCTCTCCGCCATCCCCCTGAAACATGAGTATGTTTTAATGAAAGAGGAACACTAAATGTTTTCCCTGCATTTTAAGGCATCGAACTCTCATAGAGCAAGTTCTGCCTCACAGCCAGAGCTGGCCCCTTCTTCACCCTGCCCCTTTCATCTCCCTTTGTTCCATGTCTATGCTGAGGCTGAGATTTCCCCACCTCTCTCTGTCTTACTGTGGCTCTGAAAGATGATTGCCTTCTGGTGAAGCCCTTTCCCCTTCTTCTGTACCCAAGCTCCGTGTTCAATGAACATCAAAAAGCCTTATCATACCCTGATGGTTTAAATCTTTAAACAGAGCGTAACAGCCGGAGTACATCCAGACCGCTCACATCCTAGAGCCTTGTCACTATGTGTTCCTGCAACAATTACCAGGAGAGGGAGGCTGCGGAGTGAATCAAGTAGCGAGTGTTGTCTCCCCGGACTCCATGCTGATGCTCTGATCAGGACTTCAGCAAAATTCTGTTTGAAATGAGAATAGACTAATTTTCATCCGACTCTTCTCAGAGGAATCCCATGTGGTCCAACACGCCAAGGGTCATCATTAGAAAACTGCCTTCAAAAGAGCTGAGGCTTCTTGTGGCAAAGCTCTCTCCCTTTGTTAAATTTATAAACATTTATGTAAAAATGTATACATTAATTGTTCAGGCTCTTCTCAGCCTGGAAAATTATGCCCAGGAATGTACTTGGGGGAAATAAACTCATAAAAATACCCTAAGTCAGGATGAAAATGGCCTCGTTTTGACTGAAAATTCAGAAGAATTCAGTGATCAAAGGCGATCTTACTCCCAGCTGTTCAAAGGGACTTATATTAAAAAAAAAAAAATCAGATGTGACCAAGAATAGAAAAGAACTCATTAAGAACTTAATGAGACGGTGACAGGTGAAGTAATCCGTTGCTTAAATACCGTACGATTTTTTTCCTTCCGTAGGAGTCACTCATTTGTTTTCCTGGATTCAATTTAGATTTTCTGTAAATCATAAAATGCAGAAAAGTTCACCAAATGGGGAACATTTTTCAGCTCCAAGTCACTGGGCATTTATGTAATTAAGATATCCTCTTCCTCACTTACCCCCTACTTCCACTGGAGATGTCTGCAAGCACATCCAGGGAAAGAAATAAGGGAATCACTTTTCTTTTCCCCTCTTCACCCATTTCCCTGGGAGAGAGAACCCGTAAGGGTGAGCAAGTATGCCAGAAAAGCATGATTTGGGCAAGTTTAACAACAAGGCTCATAACCCGAAACAGGAGGTAAGTTTTTGGTGTCCTTAGAGACATAAACATAGTGAACTCTGGAGAGGTACGAATGTATACATTTTTATGGCTTTTGTTTTGCTACTCTGGTATTTATAAAATACCAAACAAAGCAAAAGAAATCTCTCTCTCTCTCTCTCTCTCTCTCTCTCTCTCTCTTTTCCACTAATTCTCCTAAGCAGCTTAAATCCCCTTTCACTTTCCCCAGGCAAGACTGGAATCTCTTGCATGTTTCCAGGCTCTGACCTTCCTGACGTTGGTCTCCTAACACTAGTAGCCAGTTTTTTTATTCTTTAAGTGCTAGAGGAGTCATGAAAAATTCAGACACTGGGTTTCCCTGAGACCAATCTGGTGGCTTTTTCTTTGTGCTAACTGCTGCTTTCTATGCATCATTCAAAAGGTACATACCAAGTTGTCAGCCCCTGAACTGCTACTTGGTGTTAAACATGAATATTTGTAGCTTAGCAAGGGACTAAATTTTAAAAAAATTAATATTTGACAAGCCCAAAGAAAGGCATAACAGGTCCAGAAGAATCCATTTGAAAGGTTTTTATTTTTAAAAAGTCAAAACTTTTTGTACAACTGGGGTGATTCTGAGCCACAAAAGGTTCGCTTTGAAAAAGCACTGATTACTACACTTCTTCTAGGAACATCTATTATGATTACACCATCACAAATATGGCAGCAGAGGTTTTTTTTTTTAATGTTGATGGTGGGAGAAATATTTATGCCATGCATGTGCCACTAATCTTACATGACTGGGAAGCCAAGCGGGATGATATAAGACTTATTTCTGTTGCACATCAACTATACCTACAATGGCAAAATTGCCTTTCCCACATTTCTTAATTAGAATTAGAATCAGCTTAGAACTAATAGAATCTCTTATTAGTCACAAAAAGAATGGCTGCCTCTCCAGTTCAAGTGGCATATCTGCATAACTTATAGCCTTAAGAGCTTATAGTCGCTGGTACTCTTGGCTGACTGCCTTTAACTCTCCCATATTAATGAGTTGTTCTAAATTTAGTCTGCTGTGACAAACTAATATTAATACAGTATTTTATGGCCCAGAGCATTGTTAATACATAGGAATGAAACCCAGAGTCAAAGGAAGGGGGTGAGGGAGCGAGATTACTTTGTGTGATTGTCAAGATATAAGATAATCCAAGTATGTAGATATTAAGACTTAAACATAATACACTGCTTATGGATTTATATTATGTGAAACATTTTCTATTATTTTAAATCCTCATGGCATTAGTTTCCTATTTTCAGGGGTTTATAACTTGGCCGTACAAATTCACTCTGGGCTGAAACTTGGAATGCCCGGTCTTAACCTGGGACATTTTATTTATTTATTTATTTATTTATTTATTTATTTATTTATTTATTTATTTTAACCAAATTGAAAGTCAGGTTGGCCATTTGTAACCCAGGCTGGTGGCAAGGGAGAAGCATAGGTGTGGAATACAATTGTGTATACAGAGCTCCAGCTTGTTTCAAAAAGTGAACACTAAGAAAAAAAAACTATACATGATTTTTGGGGTAATTTTATTTAAAAAAGGGAAAAAGCTACAAAGGCGATCAATAAACATTGAAAAGATTCATTTCCTTAAATGTAGATTGTACCTTTTAAGTGTACACCTTAAGTAGCAGCCTATGTATGGCTATTGGTTTGGGTGGCCACCCATGAGTAGACCATAGATTTGTAAAATTTGCAAAGGGTGTAGATGTATTTATGTGTGTGTAAATGTAATTTTTATTTGTAATTTGTAACTAAGAAACAGAAACATTCAATGTGAGTTAACTTGGTTCTCTAGCAAGAAGCAATGCTTGCTTTTTTAATGAATCTACAACTTTAGAAGAAGGAAAGTGAGTGTCACAGTTATTATCATAGGTGGCTCCAGGCTGCCAGGTGCATCAATCAGGGAAATCGTGAAGTACACGTGAGTGAGGAAGCTGTTGGATGGGAGCTCGTGGGAAAGACTGATTGTGAAACTCGATTTGAAGTCCTACGGGATAGAAAAACCAGCCTAGATGAAGCAGTATTTTCATCCTAACTAAAAGCCGACTGCAAAGCCAGCTCTGTGGGTAACTCTCAAGGTGTGTGGGTGTCCATTTGGTGGGTATTTTTTTAAGTCTTTTTATATCTTTAAAAGAATAGCTGTTTAGAAATGGTCATTATATTTCTAGGGCATTATATTTTGTAATTTATAAAAAAAATTCATTTATTGGAAATTGGAATTTTTCTTTTTTTTTTCTTTTACATATATTTACTTCTGTGACACTGAAGTCAATTGGCAGAAGTCTTCTCTTTCCCTCTATTCATTCTGTTAGGTCAATACTGATTAATTCATAGAGAGGCCATTCCTTTTCTATACTAGGCATCTCAGGGAGACACTGGGAAGTGTTTTCTGCCTGGAATTTCACAAAAAAAGAGAAATGAGAACTGATTGCTCTTCAGAGCAGAAGAAAAAATCAACTGCCCTGATCTAGCAAATGATTGTTAAACAACTTGGCTGAGCGTAGAAGTGGCTGAGTGGCCTCCACGCAGAGTGGCTGGAACCCTTGCAGAAGGCAGAACCAGGAGGCAGTGCTCATAATTTTGGAATCCTCAGTACTTACTGAATGATATATTTCTGGGTGGTGATGCATCTGAAAAAATTGAAAATAACAATAACATAGCAGAAGAATGTAGACATTTGAAAAGTAATCAATTTCCCTATATAAAAACATAGTCAAATATAATGCTAAGAACCATAAATACCCACTCTGAGGTTTCTAGTTCAAAGAGACAATTGTGTCTTTTTGCAAAATTCTTAACCTACTAATAGCCTTCCTGTTAATGGGCTAAAATAAACCATAAACCAATAATCAGATGCAAATTAGCAGTAACTACCTGCTAAGGTGAACAACTTCCCTTAGGGCTACTTATGATAAAATTTCAATTCCTGTCGCTATGTGACAAGCAGTTATGTGGCTTACGCTCGTATATGTTGGATTTCATCTACTTGAAACATGCAGCTCACATTGTTTTTAGATTTAGCTGGTGGTTCTACATGACAGAGGTTGAGCTAAGAAGATGAATTTTTGCTTTGCAAAAAGGGAAAATAGCTTTTGTGTTTTATGTAACACCTGCTGAGTTTCACAATCAAATTTAAAACCAGGTAGGAAAAGATACTATTGGATTTTTAAGCTGTGTTACACATTTGAATTCAGGCTTCATTTAGCTAAAGTTGGCTTAGTACCTTGAATTAGATGCAGTTTTAAGAAAATCTGGCTTGATTTTTGTATGGTAGCTTCAGGTGAGATAATTTTCTAGAACTGACAAAACTAGTTCACTCTGTGAGGAAGTTTTTCTTTTTAGCTTTTCCTTGATATATAATTCTTCTTTTCATGTTTTTTTTTTGGGGGGGGAGGGGCACGGAGGGGTTATTCTTTATATTTACTAAAGCTATAAAGTACTACAGTTCACATGGTTCAAAATTCAAAAGGTAATGTATAGTAAAAAGTCTACCTTTCACCGCTATCCTCCAGATGCCACATCCGTTTTCCTTCCCAGAAGTGACCCATATTGGTATTCACTTGTCTCTTTTTTCAGAAATATCTTATGCCCATGTTGTCTTTCCCCTTTTATGCAAATGGTAGTGTCCTTTACCCATTATACTGTACTTTGGTTTCTTCCTCTTAATAATTAATCTTGGAGATTTTCCATTTCAAATTCTAGGAGCTTTCTCCTTTTTGTGGGGTAGCACTATTATATTAAAATTGTGCCAAAATTAACCGAGTTTTCGACAGATGAAAATTTAATATATTTCCAATAGTTCTCAGTTAAAAACACTGTAACAAGGCTACCCTGGTACATGTCACATAGGGCATATATGCAAAAAATATCTATAGGATAAATTTCTAGAAATGTACTTGCTGATCAAAGGAAATGTAAACTTGTAATTCTGGTGGATATGACTAAGTTATCATCTTCCAGAGACGTTATACTGATCTACACTCTCTCCAGTATTAGATGAGAGTGCCTTTTTTCCCACACCTTGATCATGCATTAAGTGGACTATCAAACTTAAAGATCTTTTGCAGCATAACAGGTAAAAAAGGAAGATATTTCAGTATAGTTTTAAATTGCATTTTTCCCATTATGAGTTGAGGTAAGCATTTGAAAAGATATTTAATGGCTATTTGTATTTCATTTTATGTGAACAATCTGTTTCCATCTTAAGTTATTTCTATTGAACAAGACAAATCCCTTATTTTCCACCTTGGTTCCATAGGACCAGGGATCTGGAATTTGAAATTAGCGATTCCAGTCAATTTTTAAAATATTTGGGCAGGTGCACTGGGAAAAACAAGTTGAACTGATATAAACATTCAAAGCATGATGTGATTTAGTTGACCCCTGCTTAAAAAAAAAATTATAGAAGTCATGATTTTATTTGAAGATTTGAAGACAGAGATCAGGAACAGGGTCTTTAACTGGTATCGAATGAAAAACTTTAAGTTGTTTGGGATTGAAATTGTGTATATCAGGAATTTTCTCTTAGGAGAATGCATGTCTGCTCTTATGCCCCAGGACCTATTGGTGCAGATATTTGCCTGCATTCCCTATACAATATAGGTTGACCCTGTGACCAAATAACTCTGATATTAATCTGCCAATGAATAATGTAAAAGATTATCGAAGGGATCCATGAGTCATTGCGCCAGTCCTATTTTAACCTTTTATCAAGATGTTTTACTCTTGCTGTTTACTTTTGTTAGCTATAAATAATTTTAAAGAGAAATCTAAACGATAGAGGAGAGTACAGAGAATAAAAGGAGTATACCTTTATTCCCTCCTCTCAAAACTAATGGTTAACAGTTTGTTATTTTTGCTTCCAGTCTCTTAAAATAATTATGCAAAAAATAATTAAAATATTAAAATTGTGCCAAAATTAACCGATAAATAATAATTATGGCTAAAGTTCTTTCTAACCCTGTTTTGTTTCTTTCTCTCTCTATTGAGGGACAACAACTGTTCATTTTTAAAAAAGTTAATATATGTGTATATATATGCACTCCATATACATACACATATAGTACTGTTTTGAATGCTTTTTAAAAAATATAAGTAGTATGTCATTTTTTATCTTGCATTTTTTTATTCAATATTATAGTTTTTTTAGATCTATCCATGTTGATATATAAAAATATCTAATCTGTCTCCAGGTTATTCTTTTTATTTTTTTGTGTGGTATTTTATTATGTGAGTATACCATATTTTGTTTATCCTTTTCCCTTCTGGTGAATATTTAGGTTGTTTTCAATGGACAGTCACAAAGATTAGCTCATGAGATCCTTACATAAACCCCGTGATACATATGAGACAGGACGAGTGAGGATATCCAAATACAGAGAGATTAAGTTACTTCGCTAAGGGTTGTTACAGTCCCAGATAGAAGCCAGGTTTCTTAATTCTTTTTGTAAGGTCTTGCCTCTGCTTTATACAGCTTTTCACTTTTCAAAACATGGAGTACCATCTAAAAATTGTGAGCCCACTTATATATAGTTTGAGCTGAGAATACCTTATACTTCTCTCCTCAAGACATATATATATATATTATATATATGCATACACATATATATGTTTTAATTTTTTGTTTTCAAATGTTTAAAAATATTCATTAAGAAGTTACTGTTTATAAAACAGATATTATAATCTACAAATACCAAAAATCCCAACAAAATTTTCCTCATGCACAATTAAGCTCAGAGAAAATGTTAAAAACCTCTTACATAGCAAGTTTCTCTAATTCTCCTTGTAGAGGTGTGTTCTTGATATATTGCTGACATTTTTTTCCAGGACAAAGACCTTAGTACACTTTCCCCCTAAAACTTCAATATCTATTTTTTTTTAATGACTAGAGCATTTGATTGTAAATAATAAGATTAAATCTTTCTCAAGACAGAAATTTTCTCCTACATACCAAGACGACCATGGTAAATTGGAAGATGAGAAGCTGAGAGTCAACAACACTCAACAATGAATATGACACTTTGAAAGGAAAACTAATTTTTGTATACAGTGCTGCTCATCGACTTACAGAATATTTGAACTAAAGGGGTCTTAGACCATGGATGTACTTGCCAAAGATTGCATAAGGTGCTAGCAGCTGTACTATAGCTGATAATTACAAAATCATAAAAGATTTCATTTTAGTTTTTTTGTTTTTCCAGAAAAAGAGAGGCATAAAGTGCTGTGGATGTGTTCAAAATTGAGAAAAGAGCACATAATTTTCTGTTAAGTAAATTTACTAAAATAAGAATGTTTCTCTTTAAATTTATGGAGAGAATTAATTCAAATATCAGTATGTGGCTGGTACTGACGGTGGAACTACCATCACTATATATCTAATTGAGAATGATATATTAGTGAAAGCACAAAACTGTCACAGTGTCACAGTCTTGGTGGAACTACTTCTGCAAAAAGAAATTTGCCTCTCTGGCTAGCACTACCTTCAGAAGGCTTTCAATGGCTATTGAACCTTGTCAAAGCCCATACCTTTCTTCTTTTGGGAACGGAGCATTTCTGCCTTCCCAATATTGGATCAGGTGTCCTTCCTACATGTTCCCAGAAAGCTTTGTGCCCATCCTCATCTTAAGCATTTGTGACAACGTTTCATAATAATTTGATTACATTTCTGCCCTCCCCACTCAGCTGTAGGAGCCATATGCTTTAGAACTAGGTCCATCCTTTTCACCATTATATCCAATGTGACTAGTAGAGTGTGGGTACAGAGTAGACAGTCATAAAGATTTCTTAATAGACATAGAAGATGAATGAACAAATTAGGAAGATTACATCATAGGAGGAAATTCGCATTGGCAAGATTTACAAAGTTTAGCATATAATTTAAAAAGCTAAATGCTTGTTACTTCTAAATGAATAAAAAGTATTAAAATTCTGTGAAGAAGTTTGAAAGTAAAGATTTTTCCTTTTTTTCTTCTGCTAAAATAGAAGTGACTAGTTGAATTTTCTATTCCAGGAGATAGCCAAACTCCTGTATTATTTAAGAACATTATAATTCTTGACTGTTATGGCAAATGAATTCCTAGAAGTAAACAAAATCTTATTAGCACAAACATCTGGTGGAATATCCATCACTACTTCTGTGTGTGTGTGTGTGTGTGTGTGTGTGTGTGTGTGTGTGTTTTATTGACAGAATGGGAAGCCATATTATCACCCATTTAATTTTATTTAAATTTTTTAGCTGCACTACCAGCTAAAGTAGATAAACACATCAAATTTCAACATCAATTACTATTATTAGATTATCAAATGTTAGAGCCTAAAATACCTGTCATACTAATAAAGCTACCCTACCACTGTAATCTTAACATTTACCATTTCTAACAAATTTAGAAAGAAAATTTAGGCATTAGTAACAAAGTAGAAATGAAATAGATATTTTAATCTAAGGTAACTGTGGTTTCTTGTTGAAGGTTCTATTTGATTATGTTTTTCAGGTCTCTTTATTGAAGCCTTGAGTGCTTTCTCTTCCCAGGGCCTGCTGGAACCTTTTAAAGAGTTTCTTCACTAGAGGGCAGCATTTGACTAAATGTCCAAATAGAAGATTTCCCAGAGAACTGGGAATACCCAAACGGATCACTTTAATAACTCAGTTAGCAGCCTTACATGGATTTCTAATTCGATTTGTTGGGCTGGGACCCAATTTGGTTTGATAAGCCTTTAGAAAGGAATTTTAGGGATTTATTCCATTAATAAATATGAATTGTTTTTAGTTAGCTATGATAACAGGTTTGCGGAAGTCACCCTTAACCCAGAGCTTCTACCACCTACCCTTGTAAATGCACATATTATTATATTAAATGATTTGTTATTGTAACCAACTAAAACACAAATATAGTTACTGATTTATCATTCCTCTTTTTTTTTTCTTTTTTTAAAATCTCTCTAATCACATTTATTTCCAGGTTGGTCCTATCTATCTCATCCTATTACCCGGCCTCTCTTCTAAGGAATGAGCCCTGCAGAGTGCTCTGGATGACTGTAAGAGCTGGTAGGAGATGCCATCTTATGGAAGATGGGCTTCCTTTGATCAGGGCCTTGAGGGGAACAAAGGTGATGCTGGAGAAACAATGCTTTTCACATCCCAGAGAGTGCACCCAGAGGCTGGTCTACTGCTGAGGTTGAAGACCCAAAAAGTGCCTCATCTTGGATTTTCAGGGGCAAGAGAGTCAGCCATTGCTTGGTTCTCATCATTATTCCGTCAGTGTCGAGACAAAACCTCTTCTTTGATTTTCCAACATGGAGCTGAACATATAGTGGAGACATCTGGGATATACAGTTCTTAATAAAGATTAGATATGACAGCCAATTACCAAACTACAACCTACCATTTGTTAATAGGAGAATTGCTATGGAAGTCAATGTTGGAGAAGATGGCATTATCTTAAATTGGCATTAAGTATTCTTTTCGACTTATGATGACTTATTGCTTAAAGGAACTGTTCAAACAGTTCCAAAAGAAATTTATACCCACAAACATACACATATAGGCACATGTACACATCAAATTTGTATTTTGAAATCTTGATATAAATGTATCTTAGTGGTGACATGTTTTCTAGGTGACAGTCAGTAATAATCATATTTGGGTTCTTATGACATTGAAAAACACACTTGCTCTTTCTGTTCCAATTTATGTTTAGATCAGTTATTAAAAAGTAGCTTTAAAAATGTACCTTTGAGGTGTTATATTAGGCTTCTGATGTCCATGTATGCAGAACTAAATTTTTTTTAACATTGTAATTGTTGTACAAGGTAATTTAATAACAAATATTTTTCTCAGAAAGGCCAGGGAAAATCTGAAAGCAGAAATGCATAAGGGAAGCATATAAGCAGAGTTTTAAAATTTTTGTATTCTTTAGATCTTTGTGCTGACATTCAAACAATGACTGCTAGAACCTACTGTACTTTTTCCTCACTTTAGGGGGATCAATTTGGGAGATTTTGACCACTTTCATTTCATTTTATGCTTTATGGGGTTTTATTAACTAGCATTCTTTTGCAAAAAGAAAAAAAAGAATAACTTAAACAGTGCTTTCAATTGCTCCAGGGCAATTTCCCTATTTTATTCATTACTCAGAACATACTTGATATTAATATTTGCATATTTTTCAGAATTATAATGTAATTCTCTAGTAGAAAGCATTGTCTCTCTTTAAAAACGATCAAACAGAAGTAATCTAACTTATTAGATTTGGCGAATAATAATTCTTAGATTGTAAGCAACTAATCAAATAAATGCTAAATTTTTGGTTAGACTAATGTGGTTTTAATAAATGTTTTTGGTAATCTCAGAGAATGTGAGCAATTGGTAAACTAAAGTGATCCATAGCTTGTCCTCCTCACCATTTCCTCTCTGAGTGTTTGAAGTTTATTTTTGAACTTTCTGCTGCTTTCTCTGCCTCTCTGTCCAGATAATATATGTCTGTGGACAAAGTGAGAGATACAGAAGATGGAGGGCAGAAAGAGAATTTCAATGGCCTAAATCTTTGTTCATTCATGGAACAGACACATATTGAACATCTACTCTATGTTAGGTACAGTGCACCAGAGATATAGAGATAAACAAAACATATTCCCTGGCTTCAAAAACTCGTTGTCAGTACAAGCAACAAGAGGGTCAATTAATTACTGTGGTCTAGTGTGACAAAGGCTTTGATGGAAGGTCCTCCCTGGATGTTATGGAATTATAGTGAATGGGCATCTAAACGCCTAAGGATCAGGAAAGACTTGCCTGGTAAAGCGATGCATGAAGGAACTTGTAGGAGTTAGAAGAGGAGGGAGAGATTGGAGATGAGGAGAAAGGAGTTTCAGACAGAGTGAACAGCACGTGTGACGTAATAGAAGCAGAAGACAGGACTGCATGTTTGGGAATTATAAGCAATCGCATTTGTTTGGAGCAGAGAGTTTTTGTGGAATTATGGAAACTGGAGAGTTAAGTAGGGGCTGTGTCATGAGGGCTTTGTTAAAAACTCTAACATCATTTCTTTCTATAACTGCCCTTGTTATACAGTTGTGGAGAAGGGACTCAGGCTCCTGACATAACACTGTTGGGAAAGACTGCTGGGATAATACATTTAGCATTAAGGGTCAAAGAGAAAAATTAGCAATGAAGGGGAAGAAAGAAGGATTGATACTCAGAGTAGTGGTTACAAATATGAAATCTGCCAAAATTCTAATCTCAGTTTTGTCATTTACTAGTTGTGTAACCTTGGGAAAGTTATTTAGCCTCTCTATACCCCCAGTCCTTATCTGTAAATGGGGATAAAAATGAGGATCAAATAGTTTGTGCTTGTAAAGCTGTTAGAACTGTGTCTTCTTAATTAATGTATTTGCAAACATGTTTATAAGTAAAATATTGAATGCCTGCTGTGGACCCAGCATTTTAAAAAATGTCACTTCATTTTGATCTTTACTCTAGCTCTGTGAGTCACTATTTCTAACCTATTTTCACAGGTTAAAAAAAAAAACCCAAATTAAAAGAGTTGGTAAATGGCCAACGAGCACAAGGAAGGGTGTCTGAGCCCATGCTGTAGCCTGGGGAAAGGGACAGGTAATGTTACTTTACACAGTGTGACTCTGGGCTGTGCTAGTGCCACAGAAGCCAGCCCAGGTTTTGGCAAGATCTCCTCTAGATCTGGAGCCCCGCCTGAAGGGAAGGAGGTGTGAGTATTGTGAATCTCATTCTTGCTCCTGGTGGTCCCACCTGAAGTCCTCAGCCAGGAGGCTGGGCTATGTCTCCTAGAGGACATCCTCCCCAAGTGTGTGCCCACAAACTCCTTCATGAGAAATGTGCTGCAGACTCAGTAGTTTAAGAATGAAGCCTCCTTTCAAAACTGCCAGGAAATCTGTCCTAGAGTTAAAGGTTTTGGGTTTCTTTATGTATTTTTTTTAGGTCTGTGTGCAATTGGCATTCCAGGGCAGGAGTTAAGGGTATAGACTGTGGAGGCAGACTAACTGAAGTGTCATTTCCAACTGCAGTGTTGAATACTGAGGCACTTCGAACACGCAATGCTTGTGAGTACGTGGTGAGCACATACTGGGTGCTTGGCTGGGCACTTCACATGAATTGCCTCATTTAATCCTCATTGCAATTTGAAGAGGTACTACTATCACCCTGTTTTGCAGCTAAGGAGACTAAGGTTCCGTTCATCTAAGTTAATTGTTCAAGGCCAAACAACATGGTGGCTTAGCTTTGACTTTAGTGTCAGCTTGCCTGAGAAGGAATCTTAAAATGCTTTGTAGGCCATATAAGTTGAGTTACTGAACCTCTCTTAGCTTGAGTTTCCTCACCTGTAAAAACCAAAAACTATGACCTAATTCATAAGGTTAATATGACAGTGAATGAAAAAGAATATGTATGGAAACTAACACAGTGTCCCATACAGCAAGCATGGTAAATAGAAGTAATCTACTATCTGTCCACATCCATACATGTAGTCTGGAGCATTCATTCGTGTGTTCACTCAGGTCATTGCCTTACATTCATGCTTACATTACCATCATTATCAAACACTTGAGGAGCTCCTATTAGGAGCACAGTTGGGAAGATAAAACATGTCCCATGCTAAGTGTGTGTGGGACCAATAACATGTGCTACAGAAATTCAGAGAGAGAGAGAGAGTATGCCATCTTGGTCTGGGGTGGGCTGAGAACACTTCATGGAAGACAATGATAACGGCCAAAGCTTATGTGGACGCCTGTGTTCCAGGCATGGTATACGTGCCTATTTTATATATGAGTAAACTTAGGCACAGATCTTCAGAATAGCTTGCCTAAGATCACACAGTTCATGAACAAGGGGTGAGGGGGGAGAGAGAGAGAGAGAAGATTCTAACCTAGCTACTCAATTACTGGGTCCTCATGCTTAAGAGCTGAGCCTTGAGTAATAACTATTGTTTTAAAGTAATGGCTCGTAATGAAAATAAAATCTCGTAATTCCACATCTCATGACCAATCAGAAAAAGGGATGCAGAATAAAAACCAGCCTTGATGCTATTATGCCAACAATTGTTGGTAGGCATGCTGCCCTGTAATGCAGCGTGTCATGTGTTCTTCATTTGGCTTTGCTAGCTATCAGGAGGTCTTTTTGGCATCATTGAGTGCATTCACTGGGTCTACTTTCAAAACTTCTCTTTCGTTGCTATCCACACCACCCCCATCTAAACATGTCACACTATCGTCAGTGTGGGCATGGTGCCAGCAGAGCAGATGGCTGTGAACCTTGGCATGCCAGGAAACCATTAGGTTCATCAGTGTGAGCAACAGGGGGCAAGTTTCTATCTGCAAATGTGAAACTAACAGTCCTCTCCCCACATTCAGATGCCCTCTTGATTCAGGTGGGCTGACCTTTCAGTCCCAGATTTGGTCTCTGCAGAGCTGTAAGTTTAGAGCACAGCATGAAGAAATGACCTCAGGAGAGACTGAGGTAGAGAAAAGGAGTCTGTGGATATGGACAAAAAACTTTATTTCTCCTTGGCTAGAGGGCTTTCAGGGACAGGGCTGCCTGTGGGTGACAGGTAGTGGATTCACCAGGAGCCTGCTTTCCATTTCTGTTGAGTAATCCCCTGTAGGGAACCAGTAGGCCTGCCAAAGCATGGACTGTGCTCTAGTTTCTTACATGGGAGATCACAGTTTTCTTCTTAAATCTGAGGAGGTTTTTTTTTGTCATTAATTGGTCCAACAGACATAGAGAGGTAAAATGAAAGCAGCTTGCCTTAAATTGGTGGTAAAGATTGAAGATGACAGAAGAGAGAGAATAAAAATTTATTAGAAAGATATATTGGAGTTCATTTTGTTTTCTTTTAACATTTTTCCTGCTAAAAAATGCTTGATTATTAGAAAAACTTCAAAACTACAGAAATGTACAAGAAAAAGGAAGTCTCTTTTAACCCACTGAAATAGTTACTGTTAATAATTTGTTGTACGTTTATGTGATATTTTTCCTTGAATAGCAGGTGAGCAGATGTCCACTTTGAAGTCATAGGTTTTTTTTGATCAAACAATATAGCTTTTTCCCTCTTCACTGAAAGGTTCACATCAAGGTAGAAGTCAATAAAAATATCTGTATTTTGTGGAAACTAACCTGCCTGTCATGCATGAATCTTTTGCTTACTCCTAAGTTCAGTGAAATTGCCGAGCTCTCTTATTTCCAGGTTTAATGATCACTATTAATTTCATGCCATTCGGTGTCAAATGGTTTCTTATTTAGGAATATTGATATTGTAGTTTATGTGTCATTAAGTTTTCTTTTTTAAATAGCCTCCTTGGTTCTTCTTCCTATGCTTGTGTCTTAACCGTTGATGTTGCCCAGATTTTCTCATTGGCCTATTGCTCTAATACTAACTGGCTTTTTGACCTCTGACCTATTTATTCAAATGTGTGCTGAACAGAAGTACTCAGATGTCTCACTGCACTTCAGTCTCTGAATTGTTTTATCTGAGCCTCAACCATTAATGTTGAAAATACCATCATCCATCAGATAATTCATGTCAGAAATCAGGTTTTCCTCATTCTTTTCCTCTTCATTGGCCATATCCGGTCAGTTACCAAGACCAAGAGAGTTTTTTTATCTAACTATTTCTCAAACCTTTTTTTTCAAAGACATCCATACTACCTAAATTCAATCCCTGAAAATAGGCCAGTTACATCTTGCCAAATTACAGTTTCAGTGAAAACATTTTGCCACAGCCAGCTGAAACAGTGCCGTCCAAGTACCCAGCTCTTGATGACCTGGCTTAACTCAGATATAGAACTTTGAGATCCGAGAGGAATGTATCGACTTGCTCCTCCAGAAACTTTTTCAAAATATCATTTTTTTAAATTGACATTTGTGATAGAATGTACTATCAAGAATGCACAGCTGGTATATGGTGTCACATAAATAGTTAGGTCTATCTCAACAATTAAAAAAGGGATAATTTGTGGAAGCTGAGTAAGGAAGGCTGCCTGGAGAGAAAGGCTCTGTCTCTGCTTTAAGATGAACCAAAAAAGTTCTGGAATCTGGATCTACAGATAGGTCCAGATTTCATCTCAGAAAATAGTTTCAAATCTGTCCTAACATCAAAACAAAGGTACGATCAAGGGCCTAGAGTTTTACTCTATTGAGTAAGGCTAGTCTGGGAACATGTTGAAATGGATTTAACTAGATGCCTGACTTTACCTTTAAAAAAACACATCAAACAGTGGTAGCATGCTCAGCCTTAGCATTCCTATGTCCTAGTACTTCATAGCCCTAAGATAAACTACAGCTTAATGCACATCGACATAAGTGACTAATGCTACTTGTTGCTAGAGGTTTATATTTATGAATCAGATAAGAACTGGGCCAGTGCTGCCAAATATGATAACTATATGGTTGGAATAGATACATTGAAGCAACCTGTTCTGGCAATAATTAACAACCAATACTATCTTCTAAAGAAATATCTAAGTATAAAAAATTGTTTGTCTTCCTTCTCCAAATAGCAGTAGGCAGTGGTGGTAGTGGTAGTAAGGTAAGTCTTCATTTATTTCATTTAAGTGTCCTCTGCTTTGTTTCACCCTTCTGAAAAACAAGTATTATGAAATAACACTGGTATTTTAATGGTCATCAAAGAAATGGAAAGTGTGCTGATAGTACGTTATGAAAACAAATTGTTGAAGGAAGCCAAGAATATGAGCCATCTAGTTCTCATTATTCTCCAGAAAGTTTTACATTTGGTTCTGAGTAGTGTTTGGCTTTAAAAATTACATGACCTGGGATAGTAATCTTGGGATGAGATGGGGTAGGAACAAGGAAAGTAAAACTTACTGTGTTTGAGCCATCGTGAGGCGAAAGTTCTGAAGTCAGGCAGAGAATTTCTGAGCTTTCTTTTCACGTCTTTTTATAGTCTATGGATTTCTAGTATTTAACAATAGCTTTGTGAGGCTGAGTGACAGGTGGACATCTGAAACTTTGGGATCAAAAAGATGGAAAGATGATGTTCCTTTTAAGGAAACTGAGTCAGTGTTCAGCATCCAAGTCATTGCTATATATTTATAAATTAGGAAGGCATCCAATCTCTTTGGCATTTGGTGTTAAACTGTGACTAGTTTGAGGACAGATATTTAACTTCCTTATCTTTGTGTTCCTTATCAACTAGACATAGAGTTGATGCTCTATAAACTTTTAGAGAATGGATGGTGGAAATCAAAGCATGTTGTTGGAAGATGAAACAGTGAAACAGCTTTGCAATCAGCACAAGTGTAAAATCAGGGATGAACAGATGGACTCTATCACCTCTGTGACGAGAAAGATGCAATATTGACTGAAAACCGATTTCTTATTTAAAATTAAAAAGCTAGCGGAGAGATAATTAATTTACTTTAGGTTGGTACTGTAGCCAAATTCTACCAAAATTCCAATGTGAGATCAGACAGGATTAGTCAGAGTTCCTTAAGGAAGCGCAGCTGGCCTGTATTTCTATGCTCATGACATTAAAGAGAGTGGGAGAAAGACTACGAACTGCCCCAAATCAAAGCAAATATTTCACACTACCAAATCTTATTATATCAGTTTTTTAAATGTAGAAATATAATTTTCAGTGATTTTTTTCAGCTCGATATCTTTTCTTATTTATTAAATTCCTGAGTAAGCCAAGTATCAGTACACAAAGAATTTCTTCATGCATTTGACCGAGAAGTCAGAGACCTAACTAGACTGAACTTTAAAAGAGAAGTTTGAAGGAAACCTTAAACTCTGACATGGAGTGGAAAACTGGGAAAATTCTAAAACATCCCAAAGTAACAGAGATGTGAGATATTGCTTACTTTTTGCACATGGGGCAATAAAATGACATTGCAGTGGAACAGTGCATTGTGCCAGCCCTACCACAGTTAAGCAGACTGGATCCATCTTACACATCCCCAGTACATCTTTCTTTTTGTTCTTTCAGATTGAAACTGCCTTTTGTTAAGCCTTGGTATTTCAGGTGGTCAAATGTGAAATGGAGTTTGGAAGACAAAATGTTTATTTGGTTTATCACTGTTTATGTCTTTGAACTTTCTTACCAGAACAGAGTCTAAATACATACCAGGTGGTTTTCTGGCTTGAAAGGGTGTAGAAAATGAATCTTTTATTTCTTCGCATCACAAAAGTTTTCCCTTTTGTCATGATAGATCACTGCAGCCAGTGCCTACTAGCCTATTATTAAGTGTAATCTCTAAAAGAAGAATTTTCTTTTAATTTCTTCTTTAATATTTGCTTTGCAGACCAAAGAATTGTCACCAATAGTAAGTGACCCCTTTGTAGTAAGACTTAATAAGAGTTTTTTAAAAGCCTCATCGAGAACCTGGTTATTTAACATGCAATGATAGTAATTCCATATCCAGTACTGTTTTCCAGCAGAGCCGATGTAGCAAATGTTTGCAGGGTGAAGAAAGCACCTTGATTTCATGAGGCTCAATCTAAGAGGTTATTATAATGATGTTTTCTGGGGTTGCTTCTGGGCTTTGTTTTTAAAAATTTATATGTATTTACAGAAATAGTGTGTGCAAAATTTTTTCATGAAGAATGATCAACTTTTTCCTTCTACAATGAGGGGAGAGCAAAACTGCAGTGGGTTTTAGCTTTGGCCAAAAAAAAAAATAAATAAATAAATTGGGTAAGGGCAACCAAAAAGCCCCTAGTGAAGTTTATTAAATCTTAGACTGAGAGATGGTGAGTGTTTGTGTATATGTGTGTATCTGTGTGTTTGTTCATGCTTGTGTGTGCAGGCAAATCTCTTTTAGAGAAAAGATCTTTAAAAATTGCCAAAATTTCTTCTTTGTGTTGTTATAGATTAGATCTTGATTGTGGGTGGGGATGAAAATAGATGGCTTTGCAGACCACTTGTATCTTCCTAAGACTATGTCTTTTCGTTTCATTCAGAAAATCCCAGACCTTTGGGTGACCCTTGTGCTTGGTCCAGCTGTCGGGTGTGGAGGGAGAGTCTGCAGGTCATCTAGGCTCTGCTTTTCTTTGCGAGTAGCTTCTCATTCTCTGAACGTCTACTCACTCTCAGACAACCCACTGCTCCAGCTCGTCCTGTTTCTGAGATCTCAGGGGATGGAGAGTTTCCTGTTGCCAGTGTGTTGCTGCTTCAAGATTTCCCGGGATTTAAGTGCAATCCCCGAGGTGTCGTTAAACACACAGCACTAAGTGCAGCGCTGGAGGGAGGCAGTGGGTTTAAGTTTCCTCTGAGACAATCACTTTTATTGAAGGAGCTCTCTGACCCAAGAAAGGGAAGAGGAGAGGTAGTAAAAAAGCAGCCATGGTTAAACAAGAGTTACTGTGCAGCTGGCTTGCCGAGAGTAGTTACAGAAATATTGGGAAATAATTCTGAGTACAAGGGAGCAGGTCAAATAATTAAAAGTTCAGGTTTATGATGCCACATTTAATATGGTCTTTGGGGTCCTTTTTCTCTAGAACTCTCAAACTGCATTCTGTACATGATATATAGAGAAACTAACGTACAGATTAAAATATCCTGATATACCAACAGGCATTGTAACAAGGAACAATAGCCAGTGACTGGGGTGAAGTGGCAGAGGTGTTGGGGGCAGTGGGTGGAGAGATGTTCATATCTCATTAAAGTAAGTTTCCAGATGATTAGAGTGGATGGAGTAAAATTCTTTGGCCCAAATGACCCTGGAGCTGGGATGAGAAAACAAATACAAAGCCAGACAAAAAAAAAAATAGTTAATATTCTCTAATATTGAAAAAAAAAATAGTTAATATTCTCTAATATCTAATAAAAATAGTTAATATTCTCTAATATAGAGAATAGTTAATATTCTCTAATAGAAGTGACATGAACTCATCGATGAATCTTGGAAAGGACTAGTGGATACATTTCTTAAAACTGCAATGAAGTGGATTTCAGTTGAATGAAAAGCAGTTAATAATAAGCACTGAGTTCATAATCCCCAACAGTGAAAATAGAAATGACTTTTTAAAGGGATAAAGATAAAGTCATGGATGGCAGATTCATGAAAGCTCATTACAGAAAAGACAGATTTTTGTGGAGATTATTCATAAACCTCAGGATTGACTACAGGGAGGTTAGCCGTCTCCTCTCTGATTTAGGCTTTTGTTGCTACAGTTGTGGCCCTTTTCTCCTTTCAATCAGGAACGGTGTTCTTCTCACTTTATTCAGCTGAGGAACTCCTAGCCACACTTCACAACCCATCTCAGTTTGCCTTTGTGAAACCATCTGACTCTCCCTGTTTCTTCAGTCCCTTTCTTTTCTCAAGTGTCTTCTCATGTGCATACCTCTATGAGGGCATGCCTACTGCAATCTGATTGTTTACTTTTCTCTAACCTCGCTTTGCTGGGGGCCTCATCTGACTTTGGCATTGAGTTTAGTGTTCATACCTTCTTAAAGCTAAAGAGCTAAAAGTTACAAGATTAAATTTTGATAGCATTGTGGATCCAATTTAGTACTTGCATTTTCTGTTGAATAAAACCATTACCTAGACAATCAATTTGTTGTTATTCTGATTAGAAAATAATAAAATCCTAATAACTTATTTATTTAGAAGTTCTGCAAAAGATTCTTAATGATCCCTCAAATTGTCCCCCTCTCTCCGAAATCCTTTAAAAATATCCTTTCAAAATGCAGGTTACGTTACCCGCTTCTTTCAAACTTTAGATGATCCCCATTATCCGTAAAGTCAAACTTTTCAGCATGACACTCAAGACCCACCCCTCCGCCCCACCTTAAGGCTCTCACTTGCCTTTCCCACCTCATTTGCCGCCACATCCTCTGGTGTCACTGTTCCAGATGTGACATGTCACTTAGAATCTCTTTTATCTCTCGTGCCTTTCTTTTTCCTTGATCATCTGCCTCGTCTTTCTTCCCCCCTTTCTCTTGTAACTGAGTGTAAATGTCACCTCATTTGTCCCCCATATCCTTCCATTCAGGTAGTGATTGCATCTCTATTTAATATTTACTTTTTAAGTGTCTTTTATCTCTTCTTTACTACCAGATTAAGTTCGTTGAGTTTTTGAAATCCCTAGCGCAATGCCTGGCACCCAGTTGACAAACAGTACATTGTTTGTTGTTTTTCGTCTTCTGCCTCTGAGATATTGTTCAGATGTGGGACTGCGTTCCAAATACTGAGAAGAAGAGGTTAAAAATATTAGGTTGAAAAAGGACTGAATATCTTCCCATTTCCCCTCAAGAGTGAAGGTGAAACAGATGGAAATGTCTGTATTTAAAGGATGTTTCCATAAATTATTCTTTGTAAAAGACACCTAGGAGCCCACTCAGTCATAAGAACTCAGACCATTCAGCCTGTTTTCATTGATTTTTTTCAGTTATCTTGTCACAGCCAGGCACAAAATAATGCTAATTGGATGAGGCTTATCTAAGGGCACTTTATTAAGAAACTAAAAAATTATCCAGAAAGTATAAAGGCAATGTAGGAGCCTTAGGAATGGGAGATAAAAAGTATTATATTGTCATCAGAAGAAATAGTTAAGCACGACTTAAGCACCTGATAAAAATAATATAGGACATTATTTATCTTCCAAGATGACATGGCATCTTAAATTTGCCTCCCGCTATCAATATTCAGGTAACTCAATAAGTATAGAATGCTCCTATATGCAGGCATCCTGCAAGGATCCCCAGGGCCCTTGCATCCTAGTAGAGGAGGCAGATAGGTGATGCTACGACTATCACAGAGTTCAGTGACAGAGAGAGGTAGAGAACCAGGGCAGGCGTGCACACCTCTGGTTGAGTGGGTCAGAGGAGGCTTCATAAGCATGCTTGAATTGTATCTTGAAGGACGAGTAGGTGTTCATCAAGTCCCTGTAGAAGGAGTTTTTGGTGAAAGAAATGGCCCATGCAGAGGCATAATAGAATGAAACCTCATGGTGATAAAGAGTAGGCTTCATGAGTGTTTGTATCAGGTTACTTCATTTGCCAGTGCACAGACTTTGCGATTGAATTGGGTAGTTGCTGGGTTGGACTATAAATGTGGATCAAGCGTAGCTTAATTCTATGTCTTTAGAAATAGCTGAGCTGCTTGGCATACCTTCTTTTACAGGGACCTCCCATCTAATCAAGGTTAGAACTTCCTTAGACATTCTCACTCTTACTAACCAGCATTCTTTTAAGTGGAAGTGGCAGATAGAACTTGGGGCTGCTGAATAGAGGGGCTAGTTTGCTCTCTATGAATCCTCTCTAAAGATCCCTGAGCAAATGCAGCCATTGGACAGTGCTATGGGGTAGCGACTGAATGTGGTTTGTCTGCTTGAGATCCAATCTGGATCTGTTCCAGGAAGTTGTATTAGTTGCTTTAGTTCTGTAGGTGCTCTATCTAGTTCATTAACTCTGGAACCTTAGGGTGTATCCTAAGGTTTGACTGGTGGCTGGAAATTTGAACCTACTGTTCATTTGTTGTTTTGGCAAATTGCAGGCCCTTTGGATAGTGAGTTGGCATAGAGAATTAGTATTTTTCACTGGACTAATCCAAACAGAGCTAGGAAAGAAATACCATTAAGAAAGGGAGTTGGACTCTACAGATTAGTGTATTGCCTTGTTGCTGTGTCTAATTTTCTCTCTTCTCCCCAATATCCCTTTCCTTGTGGCAGCAAATCATTACCACAGTGAGTCAATTATGAAAAGCTGAAAGTCTTTTTTCTTCTTCCTTTAGCACTTGGATAAAACAACTTTGTCTATGATTGTAACACACTATTTCATTTTATTTTATGAAACTTGTGCCAGTAATCTATCACCTGAGATTACTTTGATTCTTGGCCAAAGAAAGCACCCTACTACATTTGCTGATGAACTGTTCTTGATGTTTTGAGTGAGCAAGCTTCTTGTTGGCTGGGCATGTGCTCATTGGTTGAACTATGAGTTCTATAACCAGTATATCCTTCAAATCTGGCTTAATCTGTAAAAAGATTGGGAAACCATGTTCTCAGATTATCATTTTACAGGTTGGGCACTACAAAACTCTAGGGGGCGCCATTAGTACATAGGATGTAAATGGCACCCACTAGGATTAATTAAATTGCAATCTTTTTCTCCTGAGTCTTCTAGTCAGTCCTTAGGCCACGTTCTGAGTCACATCTCCCTCTTGCTTTTATTTTTTCGCATCTTTCTTCATCCATTCTCGAGGCCAGTTGGGGGTTTTGTAGACTTGAACTTGGCTGTCCTCATTGTATAGTATTGTATTCCTCAGACTGGACTCTGGTTCTGGTGCAGTAACCAACAGTTTCAGAATCTAAGAAGCTTAAGTAGCAAAGGCGTATCCCTTGCTCACTCTTCATGTCCATTATAGATTGGCTGTGGGCTCTGCTCCAAGTCATCCTCAGACCCACACTGACAGAGTCATCTGTTATGCCTCAGAGGGAAAGGGACAGGGTGAAACACCCAGTGAATTTTAAAACTTGCACTTACATTTCACTGGTCAAAGGAGTTTACATAGCTGTGCTAACTTGAAACAAGGACAAAAAACCATAATCTTATCATGTGCCCCAAGGGATGAGACCCCAGAATATCTGGGAACAATCCTGTGACAGCCACAGGGTTAGTAAAGAGGATAATGGTACCATGGACTTTGAGCTCAGTAAGACACGGGGTCTGTATCCTGGTTCTGCTTCTTATTAGATGTTTAATAACTTGCAAACCAATGATATCATCTTTCCACGTCCCAGTTTTCTCTCTATATGATAGAGATAACAATAATTTTTTATTATTACCTGAGAGCAATGGTGATACAGTGTCAGTTATGTATGTAGTAGGACACCCAACAAATCTCTTTTGTCTTGTGCTCGCCACAGCCTCACTCCCTACCTGGGGTCCCCTATAATGCCGGTACTTTTGCCTTGGTCTGTCAATAAGGGGAGAATAAGTCTCTGTCTCTCAGCCAGCAAAGAATAAAGTGCAGCTGACATTTGTTAAAGCTCATGAAAATAGCTATTAGTAAGGCAAACTGTGCTTAGAAAAATATTAATTGGACTTTAAGCTCATTAGAAATTAAAAACAGCAACACAAATGTTCACCTTTAGCACAAGGGGAAAAAAATCCTTGGGAGCCACATAGCCTCCTCCTAAAACACAGAACTGCTGACCCTCTGTAAATGCCCAGAGGATTCTCTTTGCCTGGATACAGAGGTTCAGGACAACACAGCAGATGCGAGTGACTTCAGGATACCTTTCATGCTTGGCAGGCATTCCCATTTTATTTATGATATCAAAGCTGCAACGCTGTGTACTCTTCTGTGGAAGACATAAAAGAGATTCAGAAGTCATCCAAATCATCTTGTAATTAATGTTACCACGCACGCCCAGGACATTAAAATGTTAACAGTGTTAGAATCGTGTGCTTTGGAATACCGAGTGAGGGCTTTATTAGAGAGAAATGCTCAGCAGATGTCATCCACCCTAATTGAGGACATCAGGGTGCCTGCTGCTTGTTCTTATCGGTGGTGCAGCGATTTTTTTTTCTTTTTAATTTATTCATTTTCTTTACTGCTAGAATCTGCTCTCATTATTAGACTATCTTGTCATTCATTTGCATTTCAAGTACTGGGACTGGGGGGTAGCAGCTATCTGCCTTAGAAGAACACTTCAAGGGTTACTCTATCAAATAGCAGCACAGTAGCACAGTGAATCTGACATCTGGGTTATCTTATTCCCAGATGCTCTGTGGTGTCATTAGCAGGATTAATCTTAGCTTTAATTTCATAATGATTCTTATTCTAATATATGTGAATGAACACAAAGTCTCTTGACTCATTATCACCAATTTACCCAAGATATGTAATCAGGCTCTTACATTCACCAACATTTATTTTTGCTAATACATCTAAAATTGTAGATTAAGCAAATACAGTTAGTTCCAGCTGAGTGAATGCCTACCGAGGTAGCACTGTAGTATTTATGTTTTAATTAAACTACATTAATGGTGTTGTTTTTAAATATGTACTGACCAAAAATGTGTTTGTGGGGAATAGTAAAGTCGTTGTTCGAACAACGTCCAGCTGTAAAATTAGTCACAGAAGCATTACATTAGAAGCTGTTACCCACTTCTTCTGCACATTATTGAAATTCCCTTTGCTAATTATGTTTTTAACCTTTATAAATAAGATGGAGGTATGTAGCCTCATTTCCAAACAACTCTGGTCTCCTAAGAAAACAGAATTGGCAAGTCCTCAATGGTGAGTATAATTGTAATAAACCATGTTGTTTTCATTCTCATTCAAGGTTGCCATGTCACATCAAATATTGTCACTTTCAGTTTTTGACGCAGAGAAGGCAACAGGCCATTTCCCCCTCTCCTCTGACACTAAGTTTAGTATCATTCTTAGGGGCAGGGGCAGGGTGGGGAGGAAGAGATGAGAATGCACTAGAAAATTCCAAACCCCTCTTCACGTGCTTCAACGCTGGACTAACTTTTTTTCATTTACCAGATGTCGTTGCCCAGCAGCATGTAGTGCTTTATTATTGATGGATAAAATGTTCAAACATTTAAAAAAATGAAAGTCAGCTTTGCATTTTTAATTAATTAATTAAAAGTACTGTAAATGCCAGCTTGTTAATTGCTTTGCACCTGCAAGCCAACACAGGTTTTGTGCACTCTTTCTTTGAATATTAAATTTTTTCTCTTATGTCTTTATAATGCTTGGGAAGTCTCTCCAGCAAACATATTAGTAAAGAGTAAATATTGAATCTTAGACAAAACTCATGGCTTCATCTTTCACTGTACCCAGAATAGGATTTAAAGGAGGATTTAGATTTCCAAGTCTTCTAATTAAGTAGTGATAATCAGGCTTTCTGCTGAGGGTCACTTCCTGGGAGTAATTTGAGTTATTAAAATGCATGTTTTTGTTTGTTCTGCTTTGTGAGCTAAAACTGATCCCTTTTAATATAGCAGCAAATATGCAAATTGGTGTTTCATTATATTGTGCAATTTATGGCAATCTTCTCTAATTTACTGAAAGGTCAGGAGCCTGACCTTGTCACTCAATTTTTTTTTCTGGTAAAGCTAAACTAATTATGTTGATTTAAATTTTTTTTTTAAAAAATTTTAATGAAACTCTGAAAGTGTGCAGCATGGTAAAGAGTATGACAAATTTAACTTTCATTTAGCTCTCATATTCATCAAAATGGCCTTTCGTTTTGTGTGGATCCCAGTAATGAAGGTGATTTCAACTATGATTTAGGAATCAGTCGGTGTTAAATACTGCACAGAAAAAAGATAGAACTTAAAAGGTCACCAGATCTTTATCTTATTTTTGTTCTTTATTGATGATAAATATGCTCTCTTAACTTCTCATTTCCTTATAGAGTTTTCAACAATGGCCAGGAGGATTTCCACTTCAAATATTTTTAAATCATTGGTAGCATAAGTTAGTACTAATGAACTATTTACTTTTAAATTTTAGGCAGTGATTCTTACACATTAGCCTACATAATAATCACCTGGATTTCTTCCTAAAAATTAGATCCTAGGGTTCTTCCTTAAAATTCTGATTCAGTAGGTCTGGGATTAGCTTCTAGTAATCTGCATTTTATTCAGGTGGTCTATTCTCTATACTTTGAAAGAAATCCAAAGTCATCTGACTCTCCTCCATCCAATACACTCATTTGCTTAGTTACTCATTCATCACATATAGGGATAAAGAAATAAATAAACATTTGTTATGTGACATGTACGACCACTGCCCTTAAGGAGCTAGCTAAAAAAACACATGGATAAATAGTTATATGGCAACATTAAAGGCACTATATGCAAAGTTATGATAAAAATTCTTAGAGAACATAAAAGAAATAAAAAATAATGATAATTGGAAAACATTTTGCTAAGGAGAATTATATTTAGATTAGACTTAGAAGAATGAGAGTTTTTTTTTTTTTCCAGGCAGAGAAGGTAGGAGAAATATATTGTTGACCATGGGAGAGCTTAAACAAATGTTCAGAGATGGGAACGCATGTGGTATGTTCAGAAGAGAGTGAGCAGATTAATGTGACCAAAGCTTAGTTGTGTCATAGATTGGTGGTAGGAATAAGGCTCCAAGATGTCCCAAGGTCATCCAGGTCATTTTGTAGGACCTGGAATGTATCAATGCTGAGCCTTTGGGGTTTTAATTGGTGGGCAGTGGGACACCAAGATAAGTTTTTAAGTGAGGGACTCACATGATTGAGTCTGTGTCTGGTAACAATTTGGACAAAAAAAGATTAAAAGCAGAAAGATGTGTTAGGGGGCCACTCATAGTTCACAGAAATATACTAAAATCCTGAACCAAGATAATAGGAATGGAGATATTGGCTTGAATTCAAGAGGCAAGTACAACAAATAAGTTGGATTGGAGGTGGGGTTAGATAGAGGAGAGATGGAAAGGGAATTTGATGCTCAAGTCTCAGATGAGTAATTGTGCGAAAAGTGATGCCTTTAACCAAGATAGAAAATATAGGAAGAGAAACATGATGAGTAGAAATAAAGATTTTGGCTTAGAAACTTGCTACTCAAAATGTGTTTGTGGACCAGTAGCACTGTCAGTTTCAGGAAGCTTGTGAGAAAGGAAGAATCTCAGACCTTCATCCCTGACCTATTGAATCAGAATCTGAACTTTTATATCAACTCCAGGCCATCCATATGTACATGAAAATCTGAGAAACACTGGTAAGAGAACACACAAGTTCTGTTGTTGGAACACTAGATTATAAAAAATTCCATACCAAACAGTATTTTGTGGTTATATCAGTTTGGGAAAACTCCATATAACTATTCTTGGAGATTCAATACTACAATTCACATTAGTTTATTAAAGGCTCTGAGAAGTTCTGTAGTGATAAAATCTGTCTGCGTTTGCTTAAACCAACATTTCCAAAATGTATTTAATTAATTGTGTTCCCCAAAAGATGTTTGTTCTAACTGCTAGTGTATGATAATGTGCCCTTATTTGAAAATAGGGTTTCGCAGATATAATCAAGTTAAGATGAGGTCATGCTGCATTAGGGTGGGCACCAAATCCAACGAATGGAGTCTTTTTATAAGAGAAAGTAGAGTGGGGATTTAAGACACACACAGGAGAAGGCCATGTAATTGACAGAGGCAGAGACTGGAGTAATATAGAAATAAGCTCAGAAACACTAAGGATTGCTAGCAACCACTAGGAGCTAGAAAGAGTCAAGGAAGGATTTTCCCCTATGCCTTCAGAGGGAGCATGGTCTTTCTAGAACCTTGATTTTAGACTACTAGCTTCCAGAACTGTGAAAGAATAAATTTCTGTTATTCTAAGGCACCCAGTTTATGTTAATTTGTTATTATAACCCTAGAAAACTAATATACATGGGAACTTTTAAAAGAACAAACAAACAAAAAAACAAAACCAATTAACACACTGAGAATCATTAGATTTGGAAAAATAGTACTTTAGAACACATATGGAGTTAGTTGCCAGTGGTATCTGCAGGTGGAGGTGTCAAACTGGCATTGGAAATTGGGTGTAAATTTCAAGAGAGAGGACCAGGATTGATAAGAAACATTTGGGAGTAAAGCAGACAGTGGGTAGTTTAAGCCTGGGAAATGAATGGAGTTGACCAGGGATAGAATTTAAAGAAAAATCTTCAAAAAATATCTATACTTGAGAGAAAAATGAAAGAGAACAAGAAAATGAGACATAAGAGAGAAGCAAAATAGGAAAAAACTTAACTTAGTAATCAGAAGCCATAGTAATTTTTGTGAAAGCAGTTTGAGTAACTTGATGATGGAGTACAAGAAAAAAGAGTGAATGAGAGGGCCTTCGGTTAAAGAAGTCATGGCAAAAGCATTTTTAGTCACCAATCTTCCTTGAAACTTACTTGAAAAATGAAAAAAAAAAGAAAAAGAAAGAAGAAAACTTCATCTTTAATGAAATACAAAACTTTACTGTGAAAGATATCTGGCCACTTCTGAGAGATTGAGACAAAACTAAAGTTGGACTCTGAGAACTCTTCTCAGATTTTAGCAGGATCAGATTTCTATGAAAGTACATGTTACGTTTCTTCAAGTCAGGTTTGTGGGATCTGAAAGGAGATGGCCAGAGCAGAAGTGGCATGTCCCTATACATACCCAGTTGTCAACCCAGAACAGTGTCTGGGTGGAGCTGAAAGGGAACCATGTGTAGGCTCCACCTTTATTGTCTGCCATATGTCCACCAAGGGAATCTACAGCAGGGAAGCTGGAGGAGAGAGAAAGCCATGTTCACAAGATCAGAATGCAAACTTTATCACAACTGAAGAGGAATGAAGAGAAATGTGCATGCAGGGCTGAGGGCAACTTTGGTAAGAAGATTTCTGAGATAATACACTATATTTGAAGGTCTAGGATGCCCTTTCTCTCATAAATCTTCAAGCAAATGATGGCCTCAGATAGAGTTGCCCCAAGAAATGTGAATAATCACTGGAAGAAAAACTTAGGCCGAATACATGAGCATAAAAGAGGAAAGGGTAAGCAAAGGTTAGATAACAGGCATAAATCAGAAGAGTAATTATTTTAAGGATTTGACAAAAAGTCTTATATAATCTTTCTGGGGTCAGGGGGCAAGGGGAAGCACCACAAAAAAGATTAAAAGATAAAAAAAGAGATGATAAGACAATACGAGAAAATAAAAAATAAATTGATAGAGCTCAGTAAAAAATGAAAGAAATAAATCAATGCAGAGATAAAAGTCTCATTAACCCTCCTCCCCCCCCAAAAAAAATGGCAGAATAAACATAATTGAAAATGTAGTCAGGGATATAATGGTTAAGAAATCACTCAAAATAAAATGAAAAAGAATGAAGTGATAGAAATGATTAAAGAAAAGGTGATGGATAAGAAAGACAGAAACATCTAGCATATATGTAACTGATATTTATAAAGAAAAGAATGAAACTGTAAAACATTTACAGATAGAGTGGTGGAAGATTCCCTGAAATAAAGACATGACTCTGCAGATAGCGAGAGCACACTGTGTCCCAGGATGTTTGTGATGATCAAGCCACATTATTGCACAGTCTAGTAAAGATAGAATCCTGTGTGCATCCAGGCAGAAAAAGCAGGGGAAATTCCTACCTATAAGCCTAAGGCGAAGATTGAAGAGAAGATCAACTAACCTAATTAGTGAATCTGTTAATTGAAGATATCTTGTTGCTAGAGCCTAGATTTTCATAACTCCATCATGACCAGTAAAATATGAGAGAGGAACCAAAAGCCTAGAGAGGAGAAGGAACTGGTTTTATCACTAGCTTGAAAAAAAAAAGAATTCAGAAAAACTGCTATTCTTTTAACAAAAAGATTTCTTTGGGGGAAAGAACTGGTTGTAGATTTTGATACCATTGTTATATTTCCCCCTTCTGGGAGTTCAATTAAAAATTGCTACTTTTTCAGGTCATTGAAAAATTATTAGTGAACTGCTTGGCATTACTTCTTGATATCTTAATGGATACAAATATTTATAGAACTGGGAAGATAGTAATCCATAAATAGAATAATGTTTTTTTTTTCAGTTTCTAATAAACATTAAATGCATTAAATGTATTCAGAATCAATATTTTGGTGATGATTGATGTTGATTCTGTTAATTTTAGGAAATAACTGATTTATTTTAGGAATCATAGGATTTAATAAGGAAATAAACTTATCCTCCTAAGTCTCTGAGTTCTAGCTTTTAACTTTTAGATTTCTGCTTTTTTACTCTGATTGATTTGAATACCTTGTAGAATTGTCTTACACTTAATACATTTTTTTCCATAGACGGATGCAAAGCCTGGGGCCCTCTTAGGTGTCTCTTACTGACGTGCTTTTCATTTCTCTTAGAAAGTCTTGTCTTGATAGTGTATGGTCTGTTAATTAGGAAGAGGGGAGCTAGGATTGGGATCTAGAACAATGGAATGAATTTTGTCATCCCTTTCATTCCTCCTTTAGGTACTGCGTTATTCTTTTGCAATGTCTAATGTCTTTATCTTTTCAAGATCTCCCTTACCATTTCTCATAACCAAATTTTTCATAGCGTGAAAATATCAATGGTATAAGTTGGTGAAAAAAGGACATATAGCCAATTACTCCATGCCAGTTGTGTTCCCATTAAGAGCCACGAGGACAATAAGAGAAATGTCTAAAATCCTGTAGAATAAAACATAAATGGTAGCTACCCCAAAGTTACTTTAATCGATTAGACCTCAGCTTCTTAATTCTCCTTAAGGTCATGGCCTTTGAATGGTGCTTATGCTTCAGAGAGGTGAGATTGTCTATGAACTGTTGTCTTTAAGCTAATGGCTTTGGCTAGAGGAGTCTTTGACAACATATTTCACTGGAGAAGCTTGTCTTTGATTTGGATTTTCTTTTTTTTTTAATTTAAAAATTAAAAAGAGTTTAATTAGTTTCAAGTATACAGTACATTGGTTAGACATCTCTATAGTTTATAAAACGATCCCCCCAGTTTCTCTCTTCCTCCCCTAACCCTCCACCTAACAATGTATTAATGCTACTTGCATTCCCTGTGCTGTGCTCCCCATCCTCGTGTCCTTCCATCAGCTACTAATTTGTACTTCTTTAACCCATTCTCCCTGCCCCTACAATCCCCCTCCCTTCTGTCCATCACCAAATTGTCCACTATATTTGTGAGTCTGTTTTTGATTAGTTTGTTCTTTTTATTTCTTAAATTCCACATATAAGTGAAATCATATAGTGTTTATCTTTCTCTGTCTGACTTAAATACCTTCTAGCTTCATCAAAACAATATGTTTTTCCATTCCCTTCCTTTTCATATGTAGGGGTCTTGTTTTCTTATCCTTTCAGCCACTCTATCTTTTGGTTGGAGCACTTAATTCTTTTCCATTTAAGGTACTTATTGATAAGAATATAGTTGTTGCCATTCTTTATTCTCGTTTTTGATATGTTTTTTCTTCTTAAAGAAGTCCCTCCAACATTTCCTGTAATTCTGGCTTGGTGGTGATAAATTCCTTTAGTTTATTTTTGTCTGGGAAGCTCTTTATTTGTCCTTCAACTCAAAATGATAGGTAAATTATCATTGCTGGATAAATTATTCTTGATTGTATATCCTAGGTCTTTATCCTGTTGAATATTTTTTGCCAAGCCCTTCTGTCCTGCATAGTTTCTTTTGAGAAATCAGCTGCCAGTCATAGAGGTATTCTCTTATATATAATTATTTGTTTTTCTCTTGCTGCTTTTAATAGTCTTTCTTTATATTTAATCTTTGGCATTTTAATTATGATGTGTCTTGGTGTGGGCCTCTTTGGATCCCTGATATTTAAAATTTTCTGAGCTTCCTGGGTTTTATGTTCATTTCTTTCACCAGATTAGAGAAGTTTTCCATCATTATTTCTTCAAATAGCTTTTCAACATCTTGATTTTCTTCACTTACACTCATCAGATGAATATTTGGAGCCTTAATAGTGTCCCATATCCTCCTTAAATTATTTCTATGGTCTTGGCATCTTTTTTCTTGCATTCTGATTGAATGTTCTGATTGGCTTTCCTGTCTTGTAGATAGGGCATGTGATCCTCTTTTTTATTCATTTTGTTTATTCCATTTACTATTCTTCTCATCTCAGATCGTGTTCTCCATTTCAGACTGGTTCCCTTTGATAATTTCCATTTCCATTTTTATGTTTTTTATCTCTTTATTGAAGTTCTCTACATGTCTCAAAAGATCATTGAGCATCTTTATAACCAGTGTTTTGAACTCTGCATCTGTTAGATTACTTGACTCCATTATATCTGGATCTCTGTTCTATTCTGTCATATGGTTTCTGCTTCTTTGTTTTCCCATTTTGGCTACCTTTCTGTGTCTGTTTCTATGTATTAAGCAAAACTCCTACGTCTCCCAGTCTTATTAGCATGGCTTTGTGTAGCAGGTGTTCAATGGCACAGTCCTGAGAGGGGTTCAGCTACAGGCCAAATTTAGCCCAAGCCTGTGCCCCTCCAGGGCCACCTATTAAAGTTCAACAAGCAATTCACAGAGGCTGTGTTTATAGTTGCCTCAAAAGGCCACACCAGAAATTGAGGCCAGCTGCCCCCACCAGTGTGAGTCTCAGCAAGGAGCACCCGACTCGCTGAGGACACACCTGAGTGTGGTTTGGGTGGGGCTTGAGTTGGGGTAAGCAGAGTTTCAGAGAATCCTCTGTGATGATATCGCAGCTATGGCAGCTCTGTGTCCAGCGCACTGGTAGAGGGGAGGGCTCAACAGGGAACAATGTATACTGTTGGCTCTTTACTGAGCGATTCTCACTTTGGCCCTCACTCCAACAGTCTCTCACTCTAAGTCCCTGGTGCCCACTACATGCAGCAGAATTGGCACTGGTGCTCAGAGTGAGCAGGTCAGTCACTGCGAAAATATGCTTGCAGACAAGGTCCCTTTAAGAGGTGTCCACTGCTGCAGCAGCTTCTGTCTCACTCAGTTGCTCAGGACCAGGCAGCCCTATGTCCTTGCCCCATCCTACCTTCTGCCATTGCAGGGTAATTTCTTGGATTTCTCCCTAGTTGTATGGCTTGTTCATCTAGATCCCAGGCGATTTTTCTTTACTGCTGCTCTTTGTTTCCATCACAACTTTGATTTGGTCACCAGAGGGATGAACAGAGCCTCTGCCATCTACGCCATTTTTTTCTTTTTTTCTGATTTGGATTTTCTTTAAAGATTCTGATACCAGTGGACGGTGTATGTGTGTGTGAATTCAGCTCAATCTACCCAAGGTTCTAGTCCCAGGAAAATGTGTTTTTTTCCCTGTTACCATGTGGTTATTTTTTAAAGTTTATTCTCTTGAACATCACTAAGCTACAGGTGGTCTTGCCTGCTTGCACTTTATGTTTTACCTGCGGCTGGGACACCTAGCATTAGGGCCTGAGACAAGTTTTAGTCTTCCTTTGGACCATGATGGCTAACTCATGTTATTAATTTTTTTAAAGCTCTCTAACAATACAAAAGCCTTTCCCATAGGAAGTTATACTAGAAAGAAAATGGAGATCATATATGTAAGGACCTCATTGTACCGTAGGTCTTAATGCTAAAACAGAAGAAACTGGGGGCAATTTTTATTGTTTCAATGAGTGGCACTACCACTTACCCAGCCAGAAATTTGAAATTATCCTCGATTCCTCTCTTGTCCTCATCCTCCACATCTATCTATGAGCAAGCCCTTTTGATTTCACCTAAAAAAATATATATGTTAAGTCTGCTGCCCACCATATCACTTCAACACTCTTGTGGCATGCTCTCATTAGCTCTGATTACTTTTCTTTTCTCCCCACACCCACTCATTTCCTCCTTCAGTCCATTCTCTGCCCAGTAGCCAATGCGATATGAAACAAAATTGGGTCAGGTCACTCTCCTATTTAAATCTCCAGTAGCTTCCAATTTGCCATAGAATAAAATAAGAATCCCTTACAGCCTTCAATGTCTTGTATAATCAAGGCTCTGCCTGCCTCTCCCTTAGCTTATACCAGCCACACTGGCTTCCTTTTAATGCCATGAACACACCCAGCCCTTTCACTCTTCAGGAACTCTGTATGAGTTGTTTCCCTTTCCTGAAAATGTTCTTCCCCCAATTCTCATTTTTCAGGGTTCAGCTTAAACATCACCTGTTCAGAACAGCTTTTCCTCCTCATCCTGCCTCCCCTTTTATTCTCCACCTCAGCCTCTCATTTATTTTTTTCTTACATCTTAACAGTATTTTTACTTTAGTTATTTATTTACTTTTTTTTCTCTCTCTCTCCACAAGAGCAGTAGCACCTTAAAAGCAAGTACTCCGTCTGTGTTGTTCTAATTACTGATGTATCCCCAGCACTTTGCACCCTGACTAACAAATAATGGTCAGGCAACAAATATTTGTTTGAATGAATGAATGAAAAAATAAATCCACCCTCACAGATTATATACGAATGCATAACACTTGACTGTTACATATGCACATGCAGTGTTTCCTTTTCATTTCAGAGTTTTTAAAAAAGATATTATATTTGGGAACATTTCATTTTCATTTTTGGAATTTCTCAAATAACTGTCAACAGGTTTCCCAAAGCTGAAGTCTGTTATGTGCACTGTAACTCTGCAAAGGTATAGTCTGGAAGGTGAGTTTGCATTGCTGTTGGAAGTTCAGAACAGATCAAGCACAAAGCAGTTCAAATACAGACTGCCACAAGGCCCTGATCACTTCTGGCCACATGCTTGTTTATATTGGCTATTGGAATTTAGCAAATAAATATAAGATGGGTGTTAATGAGGACTTCATGAGGAACACTGATTGATTTAAAAAATTGCCTACCTGTGGCTTAAAACTAAGAAAACAATAAGGTAAACCTATTTCAAATATCTCTTCCTTTGAGAGAGCCTTTTGGAGGAAGAAGCATGGGGGTAGAACATTTCAATTAGATTATGCACATTTTTTTAAAGGTGACTTTGAAAGAGTACACTTGCCTTTAATTATATTTGGGAGAATGGGTTTTTCTTGTTTTCCTCACATCCTTTATTCTACCCCTTTTCTTTATACCTTGTAGGAAAGAAAACTTTTAGCTTAATAATGCATGACTTTCTGTAAGCCAGCATAGATGGCTATAAGAAACCAATTATAGTGCCAGGAGCCTTTGTCTGTCTTGTAGTGGCTTAATATCAAAGAAGCTAAAAGATCACAGTAACGCCTACAGAGAACTTTAAGGAGTTGTTGACTGAAAGATCTCCTATAACTATTTCTCCCCAGAATAGAGACAGGGATCATGATATCTGTGGCCCAGACCAAAAGGTGCAAAACCTGCACAGCACCGGGGGAAGGTGGAAGATCAGAAAAGAGAAGATGAGGGAAACAGAGGACAGAGGGATTCTTGGGTATTCACCCAAGACTTGTGGACATCCATTCAAGGCTTAACTCTGTAGGAAGTAAATTGTGGCTCCATCTGATTAATAGAAATGTTCTGGCCATCTTTCATCTCAGATTTCAGGGGAGCTTCAGGATCAGCTCTTAGTAGGATGTTTTCTTCCTGGCAGTGGACTAATACTGCACTATATGACCTCCTTGATATTTCAGGGGTGACTGACTGTGGAGGGATAAGTTTAAGTTTATACAGCTTTATCTAGAATTTCATTAGCAGGAATGCTATCTCTGCCTAAAATATTTTCCAAATTAAGATTTTGGCTGTTTCCTTCAGGATTAATAAGGCCCCTTCCCACACTATGTATACAGGTGACATAATTTTATTTTTTATTTCCATCCCTTTAAAGTTGATTTATGGTCTTTCGTATGTCTGGTGGAAAAACATAAAAATCCTAGCAGGATGCACTTAAACATAATGTAGCTAATAAGTTTACTATTTAATTGTAGCTGTTAATGCAAAGTTCGATGATGATAGCTTAGCTGGTATGATTAACATTTAATCATTTTTTATCCTGGTGATACTGCATTTACTACCTTTCTGCTTTGAAGGTACCAGCAGTTTTCTTTATTCATTTAGAATTTTATATGTTGAAAGCTCTGCTTTAGAATTTTAAGGTTTTGAGGCCATGAGTGCTTAGAGAAAATTATTTGCATTTCTTCAGACCACAGATGTTTCTCAGTTTATGTTTTTGTTGTTATTGTTGTTTTAGTGGTCCTTGAGCTATTTTTTACAGGTCAAGGGTAAGAGCTTTGAGACTGTCTGAGCCTTCAGCACAGGTCCATTAACTCAGAAGTCCCCAAGCCCTGGGCTATGGACTGGTACTGGTCTGTGGCTTGTTAAGAACTGGGCAGCACAGCAAGAGATGAATGGTGGGCTATTGAGGAAGTTTCATCTTATGCTGCTGCTCCCCAGCGCTAACATCACTGCCTCAGTTCCACCTCAGGTCATCATCAGGCCTTAGATTCTCATAGGAGCACCAGTCCCTGGTACCAAAAAGTTGGGGACTGCTGCATTAGCTGCATAACCTTGGACAAATTATTAAACTCACTGCACCTCAGCTTTGTCATCTAGCAATTGGGGATAATAACACCTGACCACTATTTCCTGGGGGTGCTTTCAAGTATCAGATGAGAGGTGTGTGAAAGTAGCTTGAAAACTTGTAAACTATTGAATGAATTATGACTGCTTTCATCATGGCTGTCATCATCATGGTTGTCATCATCTCAGTTATTACAATGTGAAGCTCAGAAAAATTGGGGGTGACTATTTAATAGATTTGACCTTATCTGACAAAATTCCCTACCAGAAGATTTCCTTAAGTTGTGAGTGCCCCCACACCACACCCCCCCCCCCACCAGAACTTTTAAATCTGGGCTTGATTCACAATGTCAGAGGGAGCTAAGCCACAAGGTAACAAAATAAAAGGTTCAAGCTATCTTAACAAGCAGGATGCCTTCTTAGAATGGATACCTGAATAAAATGTGATGATTTCTGAATGGGAGTAAGGGGAGAGGAAGGAGCTGAGTTTTAAGAACCCACATTAAAGGGCCAGCAGGAGGAGAACAGGAACTTAAAGCTGCTTAGAGAAGTGAAGAGAAGGAGGTGTAGTGGTGGAGCAATTCCTTTTTGAGGTCTGGACTCCCCAAATAACTGCTGCTTTGTTATAGACTTTTTTTTTTCTTCCTGATTTCCAGATTATACTCTAAACTGGATGAAACATGTAGACCTTAATATAGTTCTGGCTGAGGCAACGGGATTTTTTGTTTGAATTTTAGGCATTATCTTAAAAGGATTGGTAAGTCACTTGTGAGTGGCCAGTTTTAGCTCCTGAATTCCTAGCCTTCTCAAAATGAATCTAGATCAAACTCAATTCACATGACAAACAGAGAGCATCAGTTTTCTCTCTGGGCAACCTGAGGCAATAGGTCATATAGTGATGCTACTGCCCATGTGGCTACAATTGCACTTTTTAAAACCCAACAATGGGAGCTCCATTCCTTTCATCTCAACTCTGGATCAACTTTGATTTCTTGGGGCCACTCTGCCTGTTGAAAACAGGGCCAATCCATGTGGTACTTTTTGCAAATTAGGAAGCCAACCATTCCAGGATTTTTTTTTCTGAATTATTTCTGAATTAATATTAGAATTTAACCCCTCTTTAAGATGAAACTGCACTGTGCCATTTAATTCTCACATTACTATGAGCTGGATATTTGTATCATTTAGGTTTCTTGATTGAAAGTAACAGAAACCTATTGGGAATAGGTTAAGTAAATGAAGTTACTTTTTATCCTAAAAATTTTAAAATCAGGTTTATTGAGATAAGCATAGACTAACATTCACTGTAGTGTATAAGTCTGTGTTTTGAAAAACTCATTCAGTCATGTAACCCCCACTACAATGAAGATATAAAACATTTCTGTCACTGCAAAAAGTTCCTTCATTCCCCATAGTAGCCAACCCTCTCCCTATTCCCGGCCATTGGCAATTACTGATCTATAATTTTGCCTTTTTCAGAATGTCATATTAATGGTTCTTATGTTATGTAGCCTTTTAAATTTGGCTATGTTTTTTTTTTTTTTTTACTCAGATTCATTTACATCTATATGTGCATTGGTAGTTCATTCCCTTTTATAGCTGAGTAATATTCCATTGTATGAATACATCGTAGTTGGTTTATCCATTCACAGTTGAAGGACATCTGTGTTGCTTTCAGTTTTTGATGATTCTTCTTTTGATGATGCTTCCTTTCACACCTTTGCTCACTTTTTTTTTAATTGGGTTGTTATTATTGTGTTTGAGAATTCTTTATGTATTCTAAGTCTTTTATTAGATACATGTTTTACAAATATTTTTTATCCATCTGTGGCTTGCCTTTTTATTTCTCAATAGTGTCTTTCAAAAACCAGAAGTTTTAAATTTTGATAAAGTTCAATTAATCATTTTTTATGGATTGTAGTTTTATGTCACATCTAGGAAATCTTTGTCTCACCTAAAGTCATAGGATTTTTCTCCAATTTTTTCTTCTATAAGTTTTATATTTTGGGGTTTACATTTAGGTCTAAATCCATTTTGAGTTCATCTTTGTATTGCAAAGTATTGATTGAGGGTCAACTTTTTTTATGAATATAGATTTCTAGTCATTGCAGCACCATTTGTCATAAAGACTATTCTTTCTTCATTGAATTACTTTTGCACCATTGTCAAAATCAATTAACTATATTAATAGGTCTTTTTTTGACTTCCTATTCTATTCTGCATTTTAATCACTTAAAAAAATTTTTTTCTAATCACTTTTAATCAATTACTTTATTTAATTCTCACAACATGTCCCTTTTATGATAGAGGAAATTGAGTCATAGGGAAGTTAAGTAACTTGTTTAGCGTCACCTCCCACTCCTATTATTCATATTTTACTTTAGCCACCCTTATGTAACCTCCCGTGTTCTCTGGCAATGCACCATGGCCTAGATCATGCCTGGTTGCAGGAGACTCCACATCTTTGTCCTGCTGTAGGGGTACTCATTCCCTATGTCTTCTGACTTAACTGTCTCAGTCACATTGGATTATTTGCTTTCTCCATTCCTGTTCTTCATCTAATGGTAGATACAGCTTTTAGAGTGCTAGCCCTTATCCAAGGAGAAGATGTTGAAAAAATTCAAGTGTGTAGTAGATCAACTGTTAAAAAACATATGATCCAGATGCTAAAACTAAATGAGCTGCTCTTCAAATTTTAAAACCTAGAAGCAGGAGGTTTGTGGAGGTGCCCACATCCTCTCATCTGTTTTTTCCCTTCAGGTGAGACTGTCACTTCCTCTACTTTAGCAAGAATCTCACTAAACAAGCCAACCGAATGAGAACTCACCAGTTAGGCTTCAGTGTTGCTATATCTATGCAGAACCCCATTCATTAGTCTATTTGCTTGCTCATTTATTAATTCATTTATACCAACCTCTACTATAGTATCAGGTACTATGTTAAATGCTGTGGATACAGAGTGAACAGAGAAGGTCCCTGTACTTTTGGAGCTTAGGTAAAGGCTAGAATTATTTAGTCACAAATTAGGTAAGATACACAAACACAAAGCAGCTTGTATGATGACAGACCAGGGAATGTAATGGGGTGAGGTGGGGGGGATCTATGAACTTAATTAAGTCTGAGGTCAGTTCTACCTGTGAAAGCAGTCTTCTGGCTGAGACCTGAGGGATGAGCACAGGTGAGCCAGGATGAGTCTTGGGGATGAGACAGGGGAAGCTGAGAGACAGAGGGAAGAGTCTATGGAGAACCCCTGAGCAGGTTTAAGGGCAGAAACTGCCTGTGTGGCTGGAGTACAGCAAACAATGGGTAAGGCGGTGGAATGAGGCTGGAGGGGTAGGCAGGAGCCAGATTCTTCAAGGCCTCTTAGGGAATATGGAAGACTTTGGACTTGGTCCTAAGAGATGTGAGAGCCATGGAAGTTTTCTAGCAGAAGAGTGACATGATCAGATTTCTTCCTTCCTTCCTTCCTTCCTTCCTTCCTTCCTTCCTTCCTTCCTTCCTTCCTTCCTTCCTTCCTCTTTCTTTCTTTCTTTCTTTCTTTCTTTCTTTCTTTCTTTCTTTCTTTCTTTCTTTCTTTCTTTTTCTTTCTTTCTTTTCTTTTCTTTTTTCCTTTCTTCATAAAATCACCCTGAGTTTCTGTTTCACTTTCAGACATATGTAGATCTTTAAAACCTTCAAATACATATACTCTCAAAGTGTTCACCTTACATATTCTTCTACTGCCAAGAAGCAGCCTGCATTAAATATTGAGGCAGGTCAGCCTTAGTTAAATAAAAAACATTGGGAATTACTAATTCCAAATCAACAGTACCCTAATTTAACGTTCAGTGTCCATCAATCTGACCCTGAGTAAGAGCTCTCAATATACAGAAGCCAAAGCTTTGTACTGGGCGGGAAGGAACAGTTTGTTCAGACCAGGCCTCAGCCAGCAATCTGCACACACAGGCCATCCCCTACTGTTGCAGTGGCTGGTCATGCAGAGGCAGCGTGAATTATTCATTCAAGGAAGACAAATTAGAGTTAGAACCAGGTGCTCTGTCTTCCCTGGTGAGGACTCTGCCAATTAGGATAAAGAAGGGACTCTCACTTCATCCGGCCACAGTTTCACTCTGTTACACTGTGCTTAACCCAGATTCCCGAACTGGGTTTGGAAATGGATTAGTGGATGATGAGCTTGTTTTAAAGGTGATACAGTCTTTGAGAGAAAGGGAGAGTTAACTTTACCAGTGGTTTTAAAAGTAAAAATGCAAGGTTCGAAGGGAATTGTTTTAATAACATTTGCCGTGTAAAGCCTGTTAAACAACCTAAGTTCACTGTAGAGAAGTAGCTGTTGCATTCAAGGTATAAAAGCCACTATTCAGGCATATTTTCAGACTAAGACATACCTTACTGGGGTCCCACTGTCTTTGATAATGTCTAAAATGACCACACTGCAAGGGACTTAAGGATTGGTCGATCTGATTTGCCAGTTATTTTGAGGCCACTCTGCCTTGGTAATGTGAATAAACTTCTGATTATTCTTAGGCAGTCTAAGTAAGCCTAGGTGTGGTAAAAGGGAACAACCTCATCACATCTGCTTCATAACAATCCCAGGGATGGGTGGGCTTGATAGAACTTTGTAGGAGGATACAGTGATGGTTCAGAAGTCATATTATGCTACCATGTGGTCTTTTCTGCTCTGCATTCTCATCTGTTCTCAGAATGTGTCTTAGACCAATAAGTCTAAATAATGTTTCTCTAATTATTGAGGGTAAGTAATCAGTCAATCAGCAAACATTTATTGAGCACTTGCTACATACACAGCATTGCTAAAAGCTGGGGTGAATTCAGAAATTATAAGACTATGGACCCAGGAAAGAAAAATAAAGACAAGTGATAATCTAAGACCAGGTAGGCTATATCCCTAAGGAGTGTGTTTCATCAGGAAAGATAATTCTTCACTAGTCAGCAGTGATCGACCAGAGGAGGTGAAATTGGAACTCGAAGAGTAAATCATATTCAGTAAGAAGGAGGAGAAAGGCCAATACAATTGGGCAGAATAGAGTATTTTGTATGACTAGGTGCCACAGCCAAGAATGTGTGGTTCCCCTTTCATATTAGAAGGTTTAGGTGGTCCATGTATTAATGGGCTCGGGCTGCCATAGTAGAATACCATAGACTGGGGGACATAAACAATAGAAATTTATTTTCTCACAGTTTTGGAGACTAGAAGTACAAAATTAAGGTGTCAGCAAGATTGCATTCTGGCGAGGCTTCTCTCCTTGTCTTGCAGATCA
Organism: Macroglossus sobrinus; assembly: GCA_004027375.1. Classification (NCBI taxonomy): domain Eukaryota; kingdom Metazoa; phylum Chordata; class Mammalia; order Chiroptera; family Pteropodidae; genus Macroglossus; species Macroglossus sobrinus. Next base: position 15,472 of record PVKZ01003338.1, on the reverse strand, counting down.
ATGCCTTCTCGCTGTGTTCTCACACGGCCTTTCTCTGGGAATGTACTTGTTTTGGTCTCTTCTTTATATAAAAACACCAGTGATTGGTCTCACTTTTATGGTTTCATTTAACCTTAGTCACCTCCTTAAAAGTCCTATCTCCAAATATAGTCATAATGGAGGTTAAGGCTTCGGCAGATGAATTTTGGTGGACACAATTCAGTCTGTAAAAGTTTGATAACATTTTCACATCTGTAGTGAGCTAAAGAGTGTGAGAGTGCACATGTAGATGTGTGTTCCCATTTTCTTCAGAATCACTGAAAGTACAGGTAAGTTCATGGGAGAACATAATTCAGCTACAGAGACTTGAGAAACCAGTAGAAAAGTGTTTTTCTTAATCTCAAAATGCACATGGAAAGCACAGCTCTTAGGTCTAAGGCATCATTTCAAGGACCCATTCACCAGTACCTTCAATTCCTTTCCTGTTTCTTTTGCTCCTTGTACTCTTTTATCCACCAGCTTCAATGAGTCCTGTCATCCTTTTCATTTGCTTCTTCTCCTGGGAAGCAAGATCAACCAGAAAAAATAAGGATGACACACTTATAACTCCTAACTCCCCCACGCCTAACAACCCTTTTGTTTGTACCACTTGGCTTCCTGTAGCATCTGCTACAATGTCACAATCCAATATGAGGAGTGTTTAAAGAGGAGACTGCCAGGGTTATGGGAAAACAACAAAGCACGGTCAAGTGCCCTGGGGCCAGCAACAGAGGGAAGCTCCTAAACCTGAATGGGAGGGGAAATCCAGTAAGAGGTGCATCTGTAAGGGAAGGCCTACCAAATGGAGCTTGTGCCCCACTGGCAGCTCTGGACAAAAAGAAACCTGGGGAATAAATATCCCAAATTCTCCTCCCATTACTTGAAAGTAACCAAAAGCCAGAGAGTTAGAAAACTGACTCAGCATCTCAGGGCACAGAGCCGAGAGCGGAGAATGGACCCTGGGGCAGAAGGAGACATGCAGTGCAAGTTTCTTATGCAAACTGTAACAAACGGGCACTATTTTTCTCAAACTGTTTGCCTCTCTCTTATCTATCTTCCCTCTTAAAACGTGATCCTATTCCATTTTTTTTTCTCAATGGAAATAAGAGGCATTTCTCTTATTTCCCCTCGCCCGCCCCCGCCCCCGCCCCGTCTCTAATTGTTGTCATGTTACTTCCTTCCCTAATATTCCAAGCAAAGAGATACTCCTCCTTTCCGAGACAAAAACCTGTGCCCATAAACACCGCAAACGACTCTGGAGCCCACTACGTAAGTTATCTTTGTTCTTTCCTGTAGCTTCATTTTTTTTCCAACTGTGTGGTTCTTCGGTTTCATGTTTATAAACATATTCAAATTTCTCCCAAACCCAAACCAACTCTTTAAATTTAATAATTCCTTCCCCTCATGTTGCTGCCATATCTGCTTCCTCCTTTTATTTGTTACTTGTCTTATGAAACAAAGTCTGTCCGCTCTGTTCTAATTCCTCGCTTCTGTCATCTGCAGTCTGGATTCTGGCCCCCTCTCCTCCCTTCACCCCATTGGAAATGCTCTTGTGAAAGTCCCCGGTGACCTCCTTGATGCCAGATCCAATTTTCTGTTTTCAATCATCATCCTGCTACTCCTCTGCAGCATTTAACTTGAAGGATTGGTGAGAATTAGCCAGGTGAAGAGGGGGAGGGCTGAGCTAGAGACCAAGTGCCTCAAGTATCTTATTTAGATTTTGCGTTTCCAGAATCTATTTCACAGTAGACAGACACAAAGGAATATTTGTTGAAGGGTAAACAAACAAAAAATCTCCAGTGTTTTGATGTTGAATAAGCATATCTTACATGTAAACACTAGAAGAAGCAATAACAATACACTGTAGCAGAATAACAAAAAGTCAATGTACAAATTCCAAGGAAATGCTGGGATATTGCTAACTATCAGTAGAGAAGAAAGCAAAATGGCATACAATAAAGAAAAATACAGACAATTTGAGATATGCTTAGGCTGAGAAAAAGAATGAATTGTCACAAAGGCAATTTATTTTGCTGAAAGTACAGTAAAAAAGTTAATACAAATTAACATAAATAATATACACCTACTGCCCATCCTAAGGGATCAATAGTAACATAACAGTGTAACTTATAATATATGACATAGACAGATCAGTGTTACCTTAACATGTGCGCAAAATCAATAGAGCTAACATCACTTATAATACTGATTCAAATAGAAGAAGATAATCAAATTGCCCCTGAAGCAATAATGTCCTTCTATATAAAAAAGAAAAAAAATAGGTAAATTAAAAACTCACTTTACTAAGCAAAAGATGTCCCATACTTCCAAAAATTATTCACTTTGTATTTTCTCTAAATAGTTAATTTTAAATAAAAATCTGATAAATTTTAAATATGATTCTCCTTGCCTTTTGTGGGTTCTTAGAGAAAACTGATCATTATCATTCTTCGATATCATTTGGGCTGGGGAATCTTGCTGAAGAATAATAGGCGATGATTTATTATCAAGATTAAGAGTGAGAGTCTGAGTAATAGTTAAAAGTACTCATTTCCAAATTTATAAAGTCTTTCTCTAAGAGTTTCCAGCTCTTAGAATGTAAACCATTATGCTATAATTCACAACTTAAGATATTTTTATGCTAAGCTTTAATGTTGAACTCTTTTTCCTTATCATTAGACTCTAAAAACATCTTTCTAATAGTACCACATCTAAACTTTACTTTTTGTTAACTTTCTGATGTATTTTTTTGGAATGCAATTTTCCTCCCTGGATCAATGAAGAAATTGGAAACTTGTGTTGTGACCTTTCCAGATTTCTCTAGTAGCCTCACAGAACAGAGTGGTGCAAACCTTTCACTCCAAGAAGGTGATCTTCCTAGTAACTTGTGCTAAAATTACTCAGTCTAATCATGTTCTTTCTAGACCCATGCTTTTTGGTTCCTTCCAAGGCCATGCCTTTGAACAGAGCATTACATGGGTTGAGTCTTCCCCAAGATGGTTTCCTAAATCAAGAAATTTAACATGAATGTATCCATAAGGTAAGAATTCAGATGAGTTATTCCTAAATATAAGTCCCCAAAGAAGCAGGAGTAATGGCTGAAGAATGTCAGAGCCCTCGTAAAAGTTCTTAAGGTAAAAATTTCACAAATTTCTGTTGGAAACACAAGTGGAGGCATGTTTAAATGGTCACAGATTAAAGAACTATCTATAAGAGAACAGCTATTCTGCTTTCTGAAAGAAATTATAACTGTTGGAGAAAGTTACCTCCAAGCTGACAAAGTTGTTGAGATGTAGGTCTGATGTATTAGAGCCATTTCCTAGAAAACAGAAAACATAAATGAAAAAAAAAAGTACTTAGAAGTTATTGATTCAGGGATGATAGATTAAATTTTGTATCAAAGAATAAAAAATTTGAATTAAAGGTATTATTTATATCTGTTTGATGAGCTAGCTCCATATGTTTTCTATATCCTCTTTTTAATATGAAATAGTTGAACAGACCAAAAAGTATAACAAGTAATATAGCGCCCATCCCACCATCTGTATTTATGTTCACTTGAGGTCTTTTTCACAAAGCTTATCCTCTTTTTCTATTCTATGAAACAGTTGTGTAAGATATGAACCATAGTTTCTTAAGGGTTTGGGGAATGTTAACTGAAAGACCAGTGGGCCTGATGACTTACTGGGGGAGAAGTAGTAGAATTTGATCACTGAGTCAATCTCTTTAATTTCAATGGTTTATTAGTTTTTAACTTTTTGAATCAATTTTAGAAATTTTAATCTTTTCAGAAAATTGTACATTTCCTCTACATTTAAACATTTATTGGCATAAAGTTGGTGATAATATTGTCTTATATATTTTAGAATGACTAGATCTACAGTTGTCTTCTTATTTATTTCTATCATGATTCATATCATGAATCATATCTCATTTTTAACTTTTATTAGTCTTATAAGCAATTTGTAATTTTGTCTTCTCAGAGAATTAGCTTTTGATTTGTTGGACAGTTTTCTATTTTATTAATTCTTTGGTCTTGCCTCTGTTACTCCACCTTATGGCTAAAAGTTGGACCGTGGAATCAGAATGTCTGAATTCATATTCCAGATCTGCTTGTATCTCACTGTCTTATCATGGACAAGTTGTTTAACCTCTGTGTTTCAGGTTTTCCATATGCAAAATGAGAATATAATAGTAACTCACAGGTTGTTTGTGAAGATTAGTTTGGTTTTCATAACTCTTCCATGAGTGTTTGAAAAACTCATAGCCTCTCTTATGCTGATTATGAGATTCCTTTTTTTCTATTGGAATGAGCTTATAAATTGTTCATTTTTTTCTGTAAATTTTCTTTTTTCTTTTTGCTTGATGCATTTTTGGAAGGGGTGAGGCATATTAAGATCTCCAATATAATTATGAATTCGTAAATTTCCCTTTGTGATAAGAGAAAATTTTCTTTATGTTTTAAGTACATGCAAATCCTGATTATAATATGTTTCTAGCAGGATTTTCTTTTGTATCATTAAATAAGAACTATCTTTGTAGACCTTTGCAGACAACTACTTGGGGTCACCATGTCCTTTGACCATCAAATGGCTGTAGGTTTGCTGACCAAAGCACCTGGACCCACATATTTCCCAAGCAGGCTCAGTCCTGGACATAAGTTCTGCTATGGAAACTTGTCTGTCATTATCAGCCCTAAATGGCCCTGACTGTCACCACAGGTTTGGACTTGCCCCAAACCCTCACAGCTAAGACCCACACACTCTGCTTCAGAGGGACTGTCTTCCTTTCACCTCTAAGGGCCTTTGTAAGGCTTTTTTTATTATTACAGTTCACCTTGAATTCTATTTTGTGTCATTAATATCATCACAACAGGTTTATTTCAGCTAATATTTGCTCAGTATGTTTTTTCCATTCCTTTAATTTTCAACTTTAAAAAAATGTCATTGTATTTCACACATGCCTTTTGTAAATACTATATAATAACTGAAACCTTTACAATATTTCAAACACCTGAAAATTTTCAACTCTTTATAGATGATAATAAATTTCATCCATTTACTTTGTGATTGCTGACATATGTAAAGTCGTTTCTACTATCTTAGTTTAAAAAAGTTGTTACTTATTTTTTTCCTACCTTATTTTTCATTGAAACTATTACCTTTACTTGCCCCATCTTTTTCTTTCTATGGTTTGAAGTTATTTATCCCATTTCTGTTTTTTATTGGCTATTTTAAAAAATGTGTAATGTCCAAAACACTATCATTTTTCTGAACAATATATAGATTTTAAGACGCTTATAATCTGAACTATCCCTTCATATTTTCATATTATTTTTCTTTACAATTTTAAGTTAATCTTAAATTTAATCCTCCAAATTTTAGGCATCACTATTCTCAATTCTTATTCAAATTTACCAAAAGGGTATCTATTACTTTATTTAATGCTTTTTTTTTTATATTTGGTGATTTATGAAAGAGGACTAGTCAACTATATCTCTGCTTGTCTGCTTACTCTCTTAAAGACTAGTTTTGCTGGCTAAAGAATTTCTTGTTAGGAATAATTTTCCCGAAGCTTTTTGAAGTTATTATTTATGGCTTCTGGTGTCTACTATTTCTCAGGCCTTCTGAGAAGCTCTTATTCTCTGGTATGTGTTCCACATTTCCCTATTAAATATCTTTTAGGGTTTTCTCCTTATCTTTCATGGTCCACAGCTGAACTGTTATAGAATCTAGGTGGGGATTTAATTTATCTGGCTTAGGACTTGGTGGGCTCCCACTGTCCGAAGACTGGTAGATTTTTGGGGGATTTTCAGGTTGTGGGGAAGCGACCACATTCATGTGCATTATAAGTTATTGTATAATCAGCAAAAGATATGAAAATTGAGTGGAAACCAGGTGATCCCATGGACAGCAACCACAACACGGTTTGTGCCTCCATAGATATGGCCATCTTGGACCATTTCCATGCTCACCTACCAATCTTCTGAAGCTAGGGCTTCTTGTACCTATAGAAACATGGTGCTCTTCAGGCTGATACAAAAACCAGATTGTCTTGACAGCATGGAGCAGGGACCTGAGACCCAGTGCAGTGCCAGGCATTAATCCTTTAGTGGTGAGATCTGGCATGTGCTGGGAAGAAAAGCTGGGGAAGACCAGGAGTACCTGGAATCTTGAGGTAGCAACTAATTACTAACTCATGCAGAATCAGTTCAGTATTTTAAAAACCACTTAACTGGTGCACACACATGAAAAGTCAGCTTACTTTACACTATCTTGCTAAGTCAGATTTTCAAGTGTTCAGATGTAGGACCTGGAATTTTGCACTAGCATGGTGACCATAATTTGTCAGAAGCCCACATCTCTAAACGTTAAAAAAAGAAGGGAATTAGAGAATATTTTCTTTTGTCTCATCCATATGCACATACTTGTGGTTTCCCATTGCCCAGGCCATGATTGAGCTGAGTGTTTCTGCACATGCGGGCTCACAGCAGCACAATTTCTCTCCTGTCTTCCTAGAGGTTGGACTCTTGTTTCCTGAATACCTGTTCGTTCACCTCTCTGGGCTATGATCTCTTGGTTGATACCTTGTTTCAGAGGGTCTCTGAGAACTTTTAGAAAAGGAAAATTTATAGCCATGTGTGCTTGACAATGTAACAAGTCAACCATTGTTACTCTTAACAGTTATCAAGATATGATTGAAGAGATTATGGCATTATTCTAGAGCCTGGACTATTTAGAGAAACCTAATTATTCTGTCATAATACTTTCTAGGAAGGTTAGCTGTAATTGTTTATGAATGAAAAGGATTTTTGCGAAGCTTTAGGGAAGTCATTCAGTGCCCTCCTGGTTCTGTGAGCTTGAGTCTATTGATCTCTTGTAATGAGCAAAACCTTTTATTTATTTATTTGTTTGTTTGTTTGTTTGGGTTTCTTTATCTCCTGGAATACATTTTCATTCTCTTCTGTCTGTCTTTTTCTCTCCTTTCTCATCTCTTTCCATCAGTTCTGTGCAGTGAGTGCAATTTCCTGCATTGCACTGGAAGCCATTGATGATTTATTTCACAAGGAATATATCACATTACTGATGCTCCTTGTAAATCTGCATATGAAATGTGCATCACCAATTGAAGGTCATGGTGAAATTCACATGCAGCTTGCTGAAGCCTAATTCAGTAGAAACTCACCTGAACGAATGATCAAATTAGGCAACATACAGGAACATGTATTATTCCAGCTAATCTGAGATAGACATTCATTTTTGTCTTTCAGTGTAACATAGCAGGAGAAATGCATTCTAGATAAAACAATACATGTGAATCAATATGCCTTTATTGAACACCAATTTTGGCCAGATGAAATACAAGATAAAGTATAAGCCTGTCTTCTAGAAGTTTACTATTGAATTGTAGTTTCAAAGATGATACCCATGCAATAACCAAAGAACAGTGCACAGCAGTCAATTGTATTCAATAGTATGGAAGACTCCAAGAGCTACAGAATTGTGCATGTGAATGAGTCTAGTTGTATAAACAACTACTGATTCCACCAATAATCAGTGGGTAGTTTCTATGTGTAGTACACCTTGTTAGTTGCTAATCAGGACCCACAAGAATAAAAGCTCACTCTGTTTTCAGGGAGTTTGCAGTTGTTTTAGGGTGACTAGATAGAAAGAAATATTGAAAAGTGAATAACCCTTGCAGCACTTTTCCAGGCTTCAAGCAATTTTAAGTCCAGGGAGCATTTCTCTTCTTTCTTTTTTTTTTTTTTCTAGTTTATCTTTCTTTTCTTTTGATTTTGAAATTGAAGCAGCAAAATAAAGTGGTTTGGCTGAAACTATGTTCAGGATAAAGAAAAGTGTAGTCTTTATCAGTTAAAAGGCAAACTCTGAAACTTTAAGCCAGCCACTCTACCTCCCACGAACAAAATAAAGGACAGATTACAAGGGGGAAAGGCACAATCAAAATCAGGGCTGATGGCAGCAGCAGATTTACAGCAAAGGTCAACTTTCAAAGTTCCTGAAATTGCAGAAGGAGAAAAAGGTAGCATTTAAATTGAGAAATAATCACAAGCAGACAAACTCTTGACCCAGTAGCACTCATAAAAATCTTTATTCTTTTTCTTAAGGAAAGTGATGATTTGGGACAAGCGGATGGTCCCAGCTCTCTTTTGGTTTCTTCTGCTTTTTGGAACCAGGTTAGAGTGAAAGACAAAACCTTTGTTCCGCCAGACTCACAATCCACACAAGGTCTTACTGGTTTCCACCTTTTGTATGTTCCTGATTCTCAAATTCGCATCTCCATCTCAGTTCCTACTCCTGAGTTTTTGACCTGTGTATTTAACTGTCTCCTAGTTGGCTATTTCACAGGCACCTCAAACTCATCAGGTCTAAAAGGAAATTCACCATTTTCCTCACCAAACCCGCTCCTCGTACTGTGTTTCTATCTTGGTAAACTCTGTCACTGTCCATGCAGCTGTTTCAGTCAGAATCCTGGGGGTATCTCTGACTTTCTGATCACTCTGGCTTCCAATATAACTTACCCAATCCTGTAGATCCAACCTCCTCAGAATTGTCTGTCCCTTCCTCTCTACCCCACTGGAATGGTCTTTGTTCATTTCATACATTTCACTAGAATTGCCTCCTGATCTGCCTTTTATCAGAGGGTCATATCTTCCTTTCAATCTACTCGTGTTGTAATTAACAACATTGTAACAGGCAAATATGATCAGGTGATTTTCTTGTTTAAAAATTCTTCAAAAGTTTCCCATTAGCTTGAGAATAAACAAAGAGCTTTGCAACATAGCATTCTTCCTTATTCAGGTTATGCTCTCTCTCCATGTCTGCCTCTGGCCTCTTTCCTACACACCAGCCATACTCAATTGGCTGTGCTTTCTCTTCCTGTAGCCTTTGTGCATGCTACTCTGCCTGAAAAGATCATTCTTATTTTTACCTGGCTCACTTCTAACATTTCTTCATGACTCTGGTCTGGAGACACCGCTTCCAGAAAGCTTCCCCTGCCTGATGTTCTTCACCATCACTCGTCATCACCTGCAGTTTGTGTTCAGTGCTGTCCTCAGGGTTATCTTCATGACATTATGCATTAAAATTGTTCATTTTAATAGACAGTATTTGGCTTCCAGTGAACTTTAAACCTCTTATGGTAGGAAATACATCTCCTCCATTTGTATTTCCTGAGTTTAGCTCAGCCTGCACATACTGAAGAGTCAGTGACTGTCTGCTTAATGAACAGATCACAGGCATACTATTAGGTGGTAAGTGAATGATGGAGAACTCTGGTGAGAGAAGGATCTTGATGCTCCAGAGAAGGGATGGGTCATTGGTCCATGTGATAGAAAGATCTTGAGCCTAAGTGCGGGAGTGAGTATGTGAGTGAGTTTGGAAGACTATGGTGATTTGGAGGAAAGTGCAACCAGGTAGGTGGGGGCCAGATTTTGCAGGATGTGCCAGGTCAGCCTCAGTAGTTTTGTTTCATTGAATGATAAACTCCTGCCACCACTTAAGGCTTAATTGCTGTCCAATGAACTTATTTACTAAGTCCCAACTGTGTGTAAGGTATTAAATATAGCTATATTTAATGTGTGTTTCAGCTATGTTAATTTTGACTCTTCAGCTAGAATGCAAACCTCTCTGGGGACAAAGGGCAATCTTTTAAAACTCATTGGTCATAATTATTTTAAAAAATTATTCAACGCTATTTATTGAGAATCTACTATGTATTTGGAGCTGTGACAGATATATACGAAAGATAATGGGACACCCTCAGTTTGATAAGGGTGACACCAATAAATAAATATTATAACATTACATATAAGTGCTCTTTAGAGCTATATAAGTAGTGTTTAGGGAGCATATATGAAGTTATTAACTATCCACAGGGAGTCAGGACAGATTCTCAGAGGTAATATGAGCTCAGCATACAGCCCTCCATTTATTGTCCCAGTTGAGGAATTTTCTCTGAGCATCTTTCTTTCAGTGATACTCCTAGCTGAACAACAAAAAAGTTTTTTTTCCTGTTTTGAACCATTATCTTGGAGAGAAAGCTGTGAGCTTTCCCTGCAATGTTAATGCATTGGTTCCAGTTCTGGAACTATATAAAATTAGTCTAGCAAAGATAATTTTTGTTAGATAATTTCCCAAGAACAGGTCTCTTCCCAAGATGTTCTTCAGTTCATTTAACCATTCCTTGTTTGAGCTAGTCTTCAGATATCTTTTAGACCTGTTATTTAGAGATTCTCTATTTCATGGCACACTTAAGGAATTGCTGGATGTCTTGATGTTCACATTTGTAAAATAGTTTTTGAAGCTCAATAAACAAATGTTATGTCACTCCCTAGAAAAGAACATGAGATGAGTAAAGTGGTGTAGCCATTGTGTTAGCCCCACAGCACAGCATGGAGTTGTGAAAAATCTCTTGGAAGGGGCCTTGGAGACTTACCTTGTCTAATCTCCTCATCGTATAGATGGTGAAGCTCAGATCCAGACAGATAAAGTGGCTTTAAAAATGTACACAGTTTATTCTCCCATTCTTTGTGTGTTTCTAGTTGGTATTTGAAGATGGGGCATGGGATCATTGAAAGATGAGAGTGTAGTAATTATTTATCCTAATTAAAAGAGAATCTAAAACACTTGCTTGGAGCATTTTCCAAGTAACTGTTTATGTAATTAATGCTGTTGCTTTTTATCCCTTTCCACAAAGCCTCAGGGATTATTTGCTCTGACCCACAGCTTTATCTGCTGTGGACAGTCTTGTATGTCTGTGGTTTATTGGGTAATGATTTATATTTGCAGGGAAATGTTTGTCTGGGCTGGGTTAGCTCAGCTCGAGAAATTTGCTAATAAAACCAAGATTGAGGGGTTTGGTCCGTGTGAGTCCCTTAGCTTTGCTGTGATCCTCAACTGTGTCCAGCATCCCTAATCCTCACGAGGCATCTCACATGTGTGGACTTTTGAAATCAGTAAGGTGCTTGGATAGAGTGAAGAAGGATCATTCCTTCTAAATGCTCACTTACAATGGAAAGCTAAACACATAATAAATTAAGATGACGATTATGATAATTATAGCAGCATTTATGGAATACTAGATATGTTGCTAGAATCATGCAAGCAATATATTATACAGGCAATATATTATTTAATTCTCACAACTCTGTGAGGTAAGTATTATTATTATCTCCATTTTAAATATGGAGAAAGTGAGGCTTGGGATAGTCAAGTAACTTATTTAAGTTTAACTGACTAATATGCAATAGGGCCTGCTTAGGATTTGAACTTGAGTCTGTCTTACTTCGATGTCATAGTCATTGAAAAACCCAACATTATCAGTGTGCATGCTTAATTATGCATCGGTTACCTCTGAGTTCCAAGTCATGTATTAATTTATCTGCTCTTACTTTATTATTTGTGAGCTTGACAGGCATTATAGCATACTGCTTACAATAATGAACTCTGAAGCCAGAATTCTTGGGTTCAAATCCTAGTGCCACTAGGTATTAGCTGTGACCAAGAGCAAGTTATCTGACCTGTATATGCCTCATATGTCTCATCTGTCAAATGGGAAAATAATAGCACTCACTTCTTATATTTCTTGAGGAGAGTTTATATTGGTTAATACCAATAGAGAATTTAAATAGCACCTAGTGTTTGGTGTTATTGCTGGAGGACCTAAGAAGAATCTTACTCTTTGAAAAATGGATTCGTTTATATTGTTTTAATATTCCAGGCAGCATTACTCCCAAACTAAGTCTGCATGCTAGCAAAGAAAGGGCGAGAAAGCCAGGTAGGAACCAAGGGCCACTGGGGAATGTATATTAAAAACAAGCATAGATACTAAAACAAAACAAAATGCCAATTTGGGGAGTACCCATGTGAAAGTTTCAACTTTCCTCACTTCAGCCCCCTCCTTCCTTTTTGAGCATGCCAGGAACTCATCATTTATGGAAGGACATTGTGCAAGGTCCTTTGCTGGGAATGCAGTGCATGTATGTTGCATTCCCTCCTGTGGCAGACGTGTTCCTATGCTCATTGTCTGGCTCCCGCTTCCCATTAACAGAATCCCTGGAGGATGAGTCGTTCCCTTACACTAGGTAGTAATGCCCTTGTTAATGATAAATTGATGAAGAGCTGCTTTTGTACATTAGGTGAATGATCCTTTAATAATGTAGTTGGAATCAGACCAAGGATTTTTTTCTCTTTTACTAGGAGAATGAGAACTACCTAAAATGCTATTTTTTTTTCTTGTCTGTTACTAGAAAGTGACATATTCAAAGCATTGCGGCATTCCATTTTAATAGAACAATTTAATCTATATGTATGTGACAGGTGGTTTTATTCCTTTTTTCTTTTATATTGTCTTTTGGTCAGTGATGAGCTTCAAAATAAATCATAAGGCTTCATCATAAACCATTGTTCATTGGTATTCCCACAGGTACCAGTTGGGTTGGGTGATGGGGGTTTGCTTTCAGCTGGATTCTGAGTCTTTTTCTTTTATACAGAGGAGTAAATTTACCCTTTCTGGGGTGGTTTATTTTGAGATGTCTGTGGTCTGCCTCTGGAGAAAGAACTGAGTTCTGGATGGCTAGTAGAACTATAACTGGTTGTTGAGGCTCTTTGGAGTCTTATCAACACCCTAAACAATCTGGTTTTCACTTCACCTTCAGGCTGGGGAAAGAATGAGACCAGCTTCTGGGACTGAGGGATGAAGCTCTATTTTCCAAGGAGCCAACTCCATGGTGACAGTGCCTTGTTTCTCATGTTACCTAAACAGAGGTACAACACTTACAATAGCCTCCTTTGCTTTGGTTTCCTAGGGCAAAAACCATCTGTAATCTCCTCCAAGGATTTATAGAAAGAAAAGGTTTTGGTAACTTCTTTCAATTCCTTCCCAAACTACACAAATTGAAAACCAATCCAAGTAGTGTTGGCTTGTTGATTTAGACCCAGGGCCTTTATTGACAAGCATAAGCTCCCTCTGGGATAAATTAGTGAAGACGGGTTCTTTGGATATAATTAGTATAGCATACACATTAAAAAAAAAAATAGTGTTTGTATTCTGTTTTGGTTGAGTGGTTATAGGCTCATAATAAGTTGCCTATTTGTAAGATTGTTCCTTACTTAGTGTCCCTCCATTCCCAGATGTTTAGGGGAGAATACGTGCTGGGTAGGAATATGTTTTGGGGAGAAGGAAACATTGATTGAGTATATTGGGTATTGTGTTAGGTTCTTTGTATAAATTATGTTTTAGAACAACTTCATGAGGTAAAATTTTAAATCAGGTTTTTACTCATTTTAGCAATTAAGAAACCAAAGCTTATGATTTTATGGTTAATACATTTGTTGGGCTGGGATTCTGACCAGCCTGACTCAAGTTTACTATGCAGTGTGGTATTGATGAAGTGGAAGTTGAATTTGAGGCAGGGTTTTAGGAAGTTTTAAGCCACTGGACAGGGTACTGTCCTGAGGAATAGCAGAGCCTTCTTAATCAAGTTTTCAAATAGAGCCCTTTGCATCAGTTGCCTCAGGCACAAGGCAGCAAGGGATCTTATTTTAGCAGAATTAAACTCTTTAATGGATTTTCCTCTGCATGCCCTGAGAATATTTCTAGTCTAAGAGATATCTTCTCTTTCAGGAAGATCTGTTCCACACAATAGACCACAAGCAAAAATGTATTTCTAGTCTCATGAAAAAAAAAAAAAAAACAAGAAAATTAATTTGGCTTTATTATTTTTTTCTGCATATCAGGCACATTTTTAAAAACTGTAGCTCGTAATTCTATCTTGCCACAAATTTAGAATTTTGCACAAAATGACTACCCTAGAAAAAAGCCAATGAAAGCAACATTGGTAAATGTTGATAATGCATGGATAATCGGATTGCATGCAATTTCTGGTCAAACCTCTCGTACTAAAGGGCTGACTGTGGAGTTGAAAGCAGGGACCTTCCCTATTTCTCCTTTTAATACCTGGAGTTGAATATTAAAAATTCAAGTGAAATTTAAGTTTTAGACTTGCAAATTTTGTCATGAAATCAAAGGGAATAGAGAATTGTAAATGCAGAGGGGAGGGGTAGGTGAGAAATAAGAGGACCTCTTAGTGCCAGCAGGATGGAAATCAGCAGGATAACGAGGGCTGCTAGAGTAAATTATTTCCATTTTATTCCCAATAAGAATATTCCCTCCCTCACCTTTCAAATTCCCTGCTCACCTCCTGTGCATCCAAAACAAATGATTATACACTGCTCAATCCTAAAATGCCCCCGAAGTAGGTGTGGTTATGGAATTCTGAAGTGTTTCTCCCTGCTGCTGTCTTGAAGCTGGTAGAACACGGGCATTAACATGTATGCTGGGTTTGTACATGTTTTGCAAAGCCTTGTTTGTTTTCATCATTTAAATTTGTGAGCGTAGTAACACCTCCCAAAGTATATTAGGTATTCTCATCTTGGGAATTCATGGATAACTCTGGAATTTCTGCAGAAAAACAAAAGATTCTGTATAATGTCTCCAGTTAAAGCTAGCAGAGACACAAAATGAAATGGATGGACTGTATATACCCCTCCATCTTAAAATGACATGTCTTATTATTTTTTTCCTGTCTCACTTCACTAGTATAGTTCCTGACACTTTCTCTGGCTGCATCACAGGGATGATCTGCAGCATTTCTTAAAGCAACATTTCAACTATCTGGCATGGGTTTAGCTCTTCTTTGTATGAAAAACTTGGGAAACAATTGTACCAAGATGGACAAACTATCATAAATAGGCACAAAGAAAAACACCCTCTTTATTATCATTGGTCTTCAGTGGCTGGAAGGGATCATAAGGACCAACTATCCCTGGGGCAGTTGGTACTCATCACTTATCTGGTGTGGTGTCAAAAGGAGCTACTTCACCACATAATAGGTACATCTTTTCTCTTACTTTCTCTTTTAGCTGTGCAGAAAGCATCTTGGGTTAGAAGTACACAGAACCCGTACTTCTGGGATGGGCATGAAAATGAGGCTCTGGCGCTCAGACCTTAGTAAACTGCCTCTGTAATAAGTGCTCCTGCAGCATTTTTCCCCTTACCCTCTTCTGTTGGGTTTAGAAATTAGGACTGATGTACATTATCATCATAGGTTAGCACTTGAAAACAACACAAAAAGAAAGATTTACCAGTCCTTAGTATTATTTAATGAAACAGCATTTTGCATTCATACATTTTAGTGGCTGAATCAGGTAGTATATGAACTTGTTCTTCTTGATAGAAGACTGGAGAAGGGAACATAGTTCTGTCAATGGGCTCTGGGAAAAATGATGCATTATACAATATAAAAACATTATTGTCTAAGATGCATCTTTTTAAGAAAGCTATGTACCATCTCAAACTTTATTTAACCATGTTTCTTCATCCTATCTTATTCAGCAATGAACTTAAAATGGCCGATATTATTATTATTATTTAT